>JAOTQP010001179.1:52588995-52601333 GCA_026413545.1 Cichladusa arquata
AGTTACCAACAGCAGTTAATTTCTCCTTGAGAAAACGAAAATAATTACAGTAGTCTTTCCCTTCTATTTTACCATCCCCTTTGTCTTTTCATAAAATTTTCTCTTAACTGTTTATTTCTAGTGAGATGGGAAGAAGTTATTTTGATTTCTTTTTCTTTTTTCCCTGTTTCTTTCAAACTCTGTGTCTATTTATCATTTGACAAGATCTATATGTTCAAAAAGAAAAGACCTTTGTACCAAATTAATCATATTCAGAAATTATCACAGAGCAGTTCTATTTCTGTTCGATTCATGACTGGTTATTTCTGAGTTCATGCTTTTAGAGTCATAAATAAGCAATAGCACTTGTCTGTGATTGATCTATAACCTAGCAAAACATATCTGCTAATGTTTTTTTAGGTATCTAGCTAGCAATTAGTCTTAGGAAAAGATCTGAAAGAAGAGAAAGGGTAATACCTTATTTATCATATGAAACATTCATTAGTTTTCCCGAAGGCTTCTTGCATAATTCATATCAGTATTTGAATCACCTGACCAACAGAGAGACTGCAAAGCTAATGGTTTTTATGGTGGTGCACTTACTTCCTCGTATGCAGATTAAAGTTTGATGGAATAGTTCTCTACTGATTGTAACTTGTTTGAAAGACCTTTTCAGCTACTATTCCGGTATAAGAAGTTCTCTGGATTGCCTTGGAAAGGTGAACATCTTTCCCTCATTTTTCTGATTTGGTGTTATTCCTCTGGTATCGAACCCTTCTTCTTTGAATGTTCTTGGTTTTCAGTAGCTTCAGGCCTGCATGAAGATTAAAATCCTATTGATATTTCCATATCCTTTGGCTATCATTTTGACTAGAGTCTCTTCTGTGAAATAATGCTGGCATTTGCTGTAACACTTTGTCCAGACTTCAACTAATACCTCAACAATATTAGTAGACTTGATGATTCAGTATCTTCCCTCAAACACATAATCTCTATTGACATGGAAATGCCTCTCTTCAGAAATGTCTTTAATTCTGGATATATATATCTACTGAAGCTTTTTCTTTAATTTTTATGGATTTATATTATTTTGGCACCACATACTTTTCAGGCTTAGGTGTTGTGATACACATACAAGAGACAAGATAAATGGACTGGAAAATTAATTTCAGAATATGGAAACTTATATATGTAAATAAAATTATGGGCTATAAAATAGCTATTGCTGAAAAAATACTGTGCATGTTTCCAAAAATGCCAGATTCAGTGTTCAGCGTCAGATAAGAAGAAAATCACAGTACAGGACTTTATTCTTAGAAGGAGAGATGAGGAAAAAAAGTCAAACTACACCAAACATACTAGAAAATATTCATGAGAATTTGCACAAATCAACATTATGTCTCTGTATTGGATATTGTCAGTAGTTCTAATTATTTCACCTTTCAAATATTTTAGTAGAACTAGAAAAAGTAATGGGTACAGAACAGGGAAGATTAGAATGGCTTCCCTATGTTAAAAAGAAGAGCCTGAGCAAAGCCACAGTTCTGGAAATCCCTAAGCCTTATGTTTTTGGAAGATAGGAGAGTAAAGCTAGGTAAGGATTATTTAATAGTGGTCCTGTACTAGTATTCTTGTTAAAAATTATGTCTTGGTCACTGTTTTTTATACAAAATAGAGTCCAAATTTGACCAATCTGATCAATTATTCTGCAAAGTTGTTTATACAAGATGTAAATAATTTAATTCTTTCCCCAGACCACTGTATGATTACTCCTATCAATAGCATCCATTTATGCAGGATTTTTCAGAATAATTCACAGGCAAAAATCTACTGAAATGGTGGTTGTAAGAAAATAGGCACAGTTCAGATAAATAGATTTATATATCTAGATATATATATAAATGGATATATATGTAAAATTTGTAAGTAAGCAGAAGAGAAGTGTTGTAGTGAAACCACATGAGTATCATGTCAGCCAGCCTCACCCACCTGCCCACTAAATTTTGGAATAAATACAAATGATAGTTTGCAGAAGAGAGATGTTGCACCAGATACTCCTGAATCTTTGCTGTAAAGAAAATGAAAAACACAAAAATGTGTGGGGGGAAAAAAAGGGGTTATTTTTAATGCCCAAAAGAAGGAATGACTGTTTTCTTCCCCCTCCTGCTTCTGACTATTAATAATTTTAAACTTGGAAACATGAAAACTATCATCTGAAAAAATAGCAATATGTTTTTCTCGTATCCTCAGAGATCCCCTTAAGTCTTACTGGCTAGCTTAACTTATTTAACTTTTGGCAACAGTGGCAGTTTAGACTAACACACGATTTCTTTCTTTATCTTGACGTGAACATCTTTCCTTAGCCCGTCTGTAGGTCATAAATCAGGAATCCCACACTCTCTAAACCCGTGTGTCCTGGATCCATACATGTTCCCAGTCCTTGGCTAGTGTGTCTGGCATATATATAACCAGAAATAATTAAGCAACTGAGCTTATTCACAAGATACAGACACCTGGTCTTGTCAAGATGAGGACAGTAAGAGCCCCTTGGAAAAGCTAATAACAGGGTAGAGGCTGCAGCCTTCCCAGGATATTCGCTCAGCCTTCCCAAAACAGTCATCAGGCTTGTGTCCTACTCTCTTTCCACATGCCTGGGAAGAGCAGTGGTGTAGAGTGGGACAAAAGCCAAGCTGTTTTGGCAGTAGCAGATTATCTTGCAATGAAAAGACATCCATATGGCCTTTTATATATTTTAGGTGGAATGTAGCCATGACCTGATAAAACATGGAATACATGGCGCTGGCACATTGCAGCAGCAGACTCCTGCTCTGTTTGTCAAGGTCATAGATGAAAATATTTAAATACCATCAGTTCTAAAACCAGTACTTGAAAAATTCCCTAATTGCCTTTCTCCAGAACACTAGCTCATCTTTCATCAGAGCTCCTTGCCATCTCCCTTTCAGGCAGTTCCTCAATGATTTCTTTCAAGTTCATATATTAATTCCCAGTGCTCACTGATATTGTGTACTTTCAGGCTGTTTAATTTCATCTATTATAGATGTTTATACACTGATATTTATTTTTTTTGTCCCCAAATGATGAGAAAAGCTTCTTTATGGTATGTTAAGCCACAAGACTGCTATGCTGCTTGAGCATGCATGTCAAGGGATTTAACTAAACTTAATATAACCCACTGGTAACTGCTGAAAATCTTCACAAGTAAAAGAAGGAAGCCAAAGAAGGAAGAGAGAAAAAAAGCCGCTCATCTATTCTTCAAATGAGAGGAAATTCCCAAAATACAGTTCATTATAATTAATGAAATTACCTACTTGCCATAAAGTCATCAGAATTAGGGATTAGGATATTAAAAGCGCAGTGCTCAGAACACTTGAATAATTTTGTAGGTAAATTTGAGTGAATAGAATTTAATCTCTTCCATCCTCCTGCTGACACATGAACTGCAGTTTCTAGGGGTACAAAACAAAGCTGGCATGGGAGAGAGAGGCTGATTCTCTCTCCACCTCATCAAGTGAAACAAACCCACGGCATTGGCAAACAAAAAAAAATGCTAGGAGTGACTGAAGTTGTCCAGGTAGGCTTGGAGGGATTTGGATACGACACATTTGGGGGGAAAAAATCCTTTCAAAATTGATGCAATAGTCTGAATTTATGGTATTTCTTAGTCACTGTCTTAGTAGCTATGTTATGGCTCTACATATGGTCAGCAATCTATATTCGTCTGTAGAGGATCTGCAGCCCCTGTGTATCTGATTTCATAATAAGGACTTGCTACTGTTTATTTGAGTACTTTCACATTTATACCTTCATTTTGCTTTTCAGCTCCAGCATACTAAATATGACTTCTGTGTTTGGTAAACCTTTTACTAAAGATTTGTTGAAAGTCAGTGAAAGTTAAATACAAAAGCTGCAACTTTATTCTGAATGACTCTGTCATTCCCATTCATGAATTATAGAGCAAAATTCCCTTAGAAAAATGTAGATCTTGAACTAGGGCACTAACAAAGGGTGATTTCATCAGGTATTCCCAAAAGGCCTCCAGGTGAAGTTCAGACACATTTCAAGTAATTACATGGCACAGTTGCTGTGCTACTTGTTTACTCCTGTAGCAAATAAACAGATCACAGACCTTTACATCTATTCTTTCTGTGTGCCTTCTGTAGAAAAATAATCTTTTGTTGCTGGTTTCCTATCCCTTTTTGCCAGAAGCTTAGACTTTCCAGCCTAAGTAATATGTTTTAACCTACCTTAATGCAGCACATGGGAACATAATTCCTATAGCTAGGAGGAAAAGATCTTATATGGATGGAGATATTTGGAGTTCACAGGAAACAGAGTAGAAGTCTTCATGCTTATAAATTAAACTGACTTTTATGTTCTTCTGAGGAGAAGGTGCCGTAAAGGTTTTGAAAATATCACCATTTGATAAATTTGCAACATAAGAACAAAAATTAACTTTAATTTTCCCATTAGGAAGAGAAGAACAAGTTCAAGACTGGTTATACATTAAACAATGAATTCATGGAGACTATTTGAGGAAGGGAAGACCTTGTAAAGGGAAGTCACACAGTAAAGGAAAGAAATTAGTCTCCATGTTAATGTTTTTGTTAGATATCATTCAAATATTTGTCAATCCTTTAATAAAGTACTGTGAGACTCAGTCTGAAACTCATGGAATAATGAATGGCTTTAGGCAAAACACTAAAAACAAAAAATATCTCTTTCTGTGCACATATGTATAAACATACAGAGATGTAGTTATAAGCAAAACCATGCCAGAACCATCTCAGCTTTGGCTGGTAATTGTGCAGCTTGTGCTGAAAATAATGCCTTGAAAACTAGGGGATTCTTCTGTGCATAGATGGAATTCTTCAAATTAGAGTGCAAGTTATTGGCAAAATCTAAACTGAACATTTTGTAGGAGGAACGTGTAGGAGGTTGGTTGCATCTTGAATTACATAAAGAGTGATCATTTTTTATTAAGAGCTATTTCTTCTAAGCTTTGAACAGAAAATCAATTTAAGTTCTTCTCCATTTCATGCAAACTGATTTTAAAATCAAAATCCTAACTTTTTTAAAATTTAGCAATATTTTGTGCAAGAAGGTAAAAAAAATTATTTTTAAAGCAGACATACTTTGCATTAAATAATATGCTTGAACAAAAAATAGATTCTCACAGAGAAATTTGCTGAAACAAAAATGTAGATACTTCTAATGGACATTTTATAAGATCAGATCTATTGCCCGATAGTGAGTCAGTGGCTCTCTATGCCACAAAATACATGTGATTAAAAAGATATTGTGTTATACTCAATCAAATTTCACTGATTTCAACTTGACATTTAAGTGATAATTTGGAATTTACAGACAAACATGTCTTAGAGATTATAAAGGATATAATATCCCCTGGATCTTTGTTAATGAAATTACTCACTCTAGAGAAGAAAGGAACTTTCTTAATTCCACAAGTATTTGAAATACAGAAATACAGTCAAAAAGAGTTATTGAGGAAGAATATATCTTTATGCTGATTCAGTAATCTAGATAATATATAATTGTGTTCCTGCCCACCAGCTTCCAATCTGGAAAGAAGAAGGCAATTTGTATTTATTTTCATTTAATCATGGTTGTTTAATGTAGTTGTTTTTAAAAAGCTGTTAGTTTTTATTCCATGTCCAAAACCAATTTACAAGAGACCAAAGAGACCATCCTCTGCAGAGAAATATGTTGGACACATTGTCTCCTTATGAATGAACTGATGGGGGTTGCTGATGTGATACGTTTCTATCCTGCACCCAGCAGGGAAGAATCCTGTAAAATTTCTGAACCTTTTAGTGCACAGCACTGAAAGAGGTGTAGCATCAGCTGATATTCCTGCCTGAAGATGGTAGCTTGCTCTTCACTACCCACTTCAAAGTTAAAGAGTTTCTACAGCAGCAAGGGGACTGTCTGCATCCACAATTGGGTGGTTTGAGCGCAGAAATTTTCATCCTGGTTTCAGACATAAAGATTAGCCCACAGAGGATAAAGTGCTAGAAACCCTGGGCAGCTGCTGAATCCCACAGGCCATGAAATGGAGCCAGAACAAAAGACCAAAGAGCTCAATAACCATAAAATGCATGGAAGTAGGGAGGACAGAAAAGTATTACTGGTGATGCATTTTACGTCTGCAAGAATCAAAAGATATTTTGATTATTAAACACATTTCTACCAACTGATTAACTGTGACACACAGCACTAAAATCCAACAGGAAGCTAGCTGAAGTCATAGAAGAAGTTCAATGAGTATTTTGTGATTTCATATAACAGTAAAGATTTTGGGTGTGTTGTATTTAAAATAACAAAACTGCAAAAAGCCAGTGACTTTATTTAAGAATTAAGAGATGATCAATAACCCAGAAAGAAGACCTAACCTTGATTAGGAGTGGAACAGAAGAACTGAGGGAGGAGAAAGGAAGTGAAAGAAAAAGCCAAAAATCTTAGTCTGAGTTTGGCGAAGAAATTTGGCTCTCACCAGGAGTAGTCCAGACTGGAATGAAGTATATAAAATGTACCCACATTTTATCACTCCTGAGCAAAAATAATTATTTAAATAAATAAATAAATAAAGCTGAACTATCTCATGCAAATGTACCTAATTTAGAAAGACAGACCTCTAGCAACTGCTCAGGAAGATACTGGAGCCAGGACAAAGCTCAGCTTGTATATAAATTTTGTAAGAAGCTTAATGATGTCATTTTACAAGAGTTTGCAAGGCTTATGTAAAAGGCACAAAATTGTAAATACCCAATAACATCCCAACCAAATTCTCCATAAAAACCTGAAAGGAAGTAGATCACTAAATGATTTTAAATTGCACGCTGATGTACAAAAGAGTGGGCTGCCAGAGGTGGTACTGATCAATGATAATGACAAAAACAGGCCTGGGTATCGCACACCTAACTCTAAAAAGCAAAGCTTTACAAAGAACAAGGATCTCCCCAGGAGAAGAAAGCCGAGGAGTAACAGGGAGTACAGCTGTTGCCATTGGTAATACTTTTGCTTCAGCAAATATCCCTTGGAGTAATACGCCTTGTGAGAAGTGTACCTAATCTACCTGCTCTGCACAGTGATCTGAGAATGCTCCTCTGGACTGTGAACACTAAATGAAAGCCCTGCCACAAAATAAAAGAAGCTGAAGAAGTTACTTGAGGAAGCAGCAGTTGTCAGGATCAAGACCAGGAAGAACAGTTTCACTTACCTACAGATGATTCCAAAGGGAGTATTAACAAAATCCTCTTTTCAGCAGTGTGAAAACTGCTGATTAAAACTGCAGGCCATTTGTCTGTGTGTGTGCAAGCAGCAGAAGGGAGGCATATTCAATGCAGAGGAACTCACTAAATTCATAAGGCTTTCAGTCTATATGGGAAGCAAGCATTACCCAAAATGGAACAAATATTTAAAATTATTTTTGGCACAGAGGTCTTAGAGACTCGCACTCTTACCCTTCTCTATTTACTCCCCTAGAGAAAATGCAAAGGGCTTTTTGTTGCCAGCTTTTACATCTCTACAGGCTGACAAGGATTCTTAAAATCAATGAGTACAAAAGCATTCAATATGTAAGTGGTTCCAAACTACTTCATTGGAAGCCTATTTCCATCTCTGAAAATTCTTCCTAGTCCATGGTATGTCATTTACAGTAAATATTATAATTTAAAATAACAGAAAGGATGCAAGACACTTGGGAGGAGATGGAGTCCTTGGGAATATGAGTTATATAATGGAGAAAAGTCCAAATAAAATACTGGATAACTTCTTTAGTAGAAATAAAAAACCCCGTAATCTTAGTCTCACAGACTTCACATTGCATTGAGAAATCAACCTGTATAGTAAAACAAATATATATTTATTTAGATTTATTGTTTCACATTTCTGTGAGAAAATATTCCCTTGTCCATACCAGTAACTGTGAAAAGGTGGAGCAAAACTTGCTGTCTACAGAACTCATTCCAGCAAAGACCAGCAGTGGTGAAGTTGTTCACACCTATGTCTTCAGCTACCACATGCTCTGAAACTCAGAAACATGGAACATCAGTGAGAAGTGTGTATTACCTGATTTCTTCTGAGAATAGAAATAAACCTTATTTTGTCAACAAATGACATTAACGCAGTTTCAGAAGTGTGCATAGGAAATTGAGGAAATCTTAGCCAAAGAAACCGTAATCTGGAATTGTGTGGAAGTGGGACACAGACACATTATTCTCTGGGTGAGGAACACAACCATTTCAATGAAATAATGCACATAGTGCTCTGGGTTTAAAATGCACTATAAATGGCTCTATGCTGCCAGAATTAAAATGACTGGCACACTTCAGGATATATATTTCTGCTAGCACTAAACCAGGCAATTTTGAAGCTGTGTAGGGGAGAAGTAGACTCAGATTTCAGGCTGAAAAGATTGCCATCTTGAGCAGGTCACTCAAAATACTGACAGGTTTGCACTGAAGGGAAAAATCTCAGAATCAGGTAAATTAAGGCTTGTAGGAGTATGCCTCCTTATCCAGCAATTACATCTTCAAATTCAGTGTAGGCATAGGATAAACGGATAAATTATACAAAGGCATTAAATGAAAGCACCTAGGTCTAGACAATGGAAATAGTAAGAAAAGCCTGAACAAATAAAGCAGTAGGGTGATGTAAGAAGGGATTGGGGTCTGAATGTAGGCAGGATCACAAAATGCAGTGATTTAAAAAGAAGGGGAAGGCAGAACAAAATGTTTTGAAGAGAAAAAGCTGGAGCAAACTTCAAAAAGACGTGGTCAAATCAGGTTTTTGCTGTACAAGAGGTTTTTTGGGGGGCTTTTAAAGTGTGGAATTGAAGGAAACAAGTGTAGATAACTGCATGAGCTCTTAGCAACAGAACTGTGACCAAGCTGTGTGGTGTGAAAAACTGGCTGTGAACTTTTCTTTGGACACAATCTCTTCTTTGTCTAAAAACCTGTGGGTTTCCACAAAAATGAGAAGATTTCTAGTATAAATATATTTGACTCTTTTCTTTACAAGAATTTCTTCCTTTATCCTAACCCAAAAGACAAGGTGGGTCCAGAACTTTATTCATGTGTAATAATGAATAAAAAAAGAATAAAGTGCCCATCTCAGGCTTTTGCAATGCAGTAAGATGAGGAATTCATAGAGGAATACCATCAAATGGAGCAAGGTCAAAGGTATAAAGCTTTCAGTAATCTCAAAAGAGTCCAAAATTTTATCCACCCTTTCCCCTGGTTGCTTGATGTTTTAATGGTAAAAAATCTATATCTAGTTTCCAGGTGCATATTCTAGGGGGAAAAAATGAACATGTTAGCTTGATCAGAGTAAAAGCTTACAAAGAGCACAGTTTGTTACTGAATGTACACACAATTGCACAGAAATAAGAAGAAGCAATTGCATGAATCAAAAGCCAGTGAGACAGTGTATTTTGGTAATAAGTGCAGTTATCAGTACAGGCCAATTCAATTCGAAGCAAGACCTTATGAAGAGATCAGAATCTTATCAGAACTTTTCTTTCAAATCTTATGCACACATAAATGCAATGTGTTTCTTTCTCCATCTGAATGGATGCTAATAAGTAAAGCTTTGAAAAACAAAATTTCTGTGAGCAACATAGATTTATCCATACTCATTAGACACTCAATTAGGTGAAACCAACTTTTTACACCAGAGGTTTAATTTAATTTGCCCAGGATAAGCACTTAAACATATCCATAAAGCTCTGATCTTTATTTTTTTAAAAATTACTTCAGGGTAGTGAATCACAAACTATTATATACTGGAAATCTATAGGAAGACTAAAATTCAACATTACTTCTGCTAGATCTGAAGGTATTTACTTGAGATATTCCTGTAAAAATAATAAAAAAGAAGTCATTAAATTCCATGCTATACAATTGCTCATCGAAGTAAACTGTCATCAATTATAAGGTAATTTAACCTTTCACTAGCTTTGTGGAGTGCGCTTCGGTTGCATTATGAAATTTCAGGAAGAATGATCTCTTAAAGACAATGACTCACAGGACTTTTTGCACTAATTTAAAATCAAAGATTAACAAATATTTTTTTTTTTACAAAGTGGGTAGGTACTCAGTTTCACTCCCTGAAAGCAAGGGAAGATTTTTTTTTTAAATAGAATATTTTTCATGGCACCAATTTTGGTTTTTTGCATTTTAAAACTGATGAATTAAATCAAACTTTCATAAGAAGAAGTCTTGCTACACTTAAACAGGCATCTTCCCTGCTCTCAGGGTTTTTTAGCTTCCTTTGAAAACTAAAATCAAGTTAGAAAATCAGAACCAAACAGCTTAAAATACAGAGTCAGTACTCTGTTCCTACCTGAAAGATAACTTCAAAACTAAATAATTTCTTATGTGATTGTAGAACAATCTTAACTGGTTCCTACTTTTATACATACTTCGAAAGTTTGGGTACTTGATTTTATTTCCTTCTATGAAGATGTTGTATCAAAAGGAGTTACCACTAGTAAATGTGTATCAGCTAAATATTTTTAGAGAAAGGTCCTACAGCTGATCGATATCCAGGGTTAGATAATTTAAATTAGTTTTGGCAAACTTTTTTTGACCAGTAAGTGAACTCAGAAGGAGCACAGAATTTACAGGTCTGAAGTTACTGCTATTAAATTATTTACAGTTCCTCTAATAGGGATTTTATGAACTGGTTCTTTAAAATTAAGCTCCACCTATTATTATCATGATATCTGCTGAGGAACTGGATGCAGCACAGGTGACCAAGGAAAATCTTGTCTCTTCCCACCTAATTTTCTTAATACATTTCACTGGGTTTGTTTCGAAGCTGAAAAGGGTATTCAGTTAACCAGGCTGCCCAGGAAAGAGATGGTGTCACCATTCCTTGAGGTATTCAAAAAATCCATAGATGTGGTACATTGAGACACAGTTTTGTAGTGGACTTAGCAGGTTAAAGATTGGGACTTAAAAGTCTTTTCCAACGCACATTATTCGTGTATCCTATGATTTCTTATATCCTATGATTCTGTGCTATACACACTGTAATGAGCCTGGGGAGACCACTGGTTTACAACTTTGCACTTTTTGTTTTGTTTTGTTTTTTTCCAAATAGTGGAAAATATTCAGGACATTAATTACATTTGTAGCCATGGTTAACTTAATTATGTAAGGGCAATCAAGCTTCTGGCTTCAGGGTACAAACTAAGGGACATCTGCATTTTATGGATGGCGCTGCAAATCTAGGAAGTGCATATAAAGCTCTTCCTCTTCTTTTCAGACACACTGTTAATCACTACTTGGACCAGAAACTGACTTTTCTTGTATGAAAAAGCTTTATTGCATGTAAATTACATGGAAGCGTGGTCTTTTCTGTTGCTGAATAAATGAAACAGTACCATCGTCTGTAGAGTTTGGGTCATTTGTTCTAATTCATGAGAGAAGGAAAGCTGATAAACTGAACAAATATAACAGCCTAGTACTGTATAAACCTGTTGCCCCAATTTAATTCATAATTTATCAACATTATTAAATCTCTTATGGATGTGGAAATTAGTATTCTCCATCCTGAATTCAGAAGAGAAGACACTCTTCTGTCAAACAATCTGAATGTTTGTACCCCTGACAGGACAGCACTGCAAGATCAGGCCCTTTTACAGAGATCAGATAAGGTGCATGCAGTCTTTTTTGGTGTAATGTTTTATCCTGTTTTGGAGAACTTTTTAGAGTTAATGAAGAATTATGAAAAAAGTGTATTCTGTAAAAAGGTTATTTCTTGAGAAGATTATGAGGAACCAAAAGGGTGGCTTATCTCTCCAAAATTATGAGGATGATAATAATGATGATGATGATGATGATGATGATGATGATGATGATGATTATGATGACGACCTTTCAGTTGTCTCAGGAGGTTTTCTAAAATGTCTTTCTTCCTCTGTATTCTCTTTTGTTCTTCAATGTACTAATTTTAAAGGTTTGACTTCCTAGGAACTGAGCAGTATTAAACAATGTACTTACATATCTTCTTTTCTGCTAGCAATACAGTATTTCAGACAGATGAAAATTAAAACATCATCAAAAAAGTGCATAGCCCATGAAGTGAAGAAGAATGGTTAGAGTAATAAATGGAACTGAGAATTGAAGTTGGGATCACTAAACTTCTCTTTATATAACTGTTCTCTCAAAAAAATTTCATATTTATTGTTTGTGAGTTTCAGTTCATTAGCTTATCAGCATTTTGAGACCAACTGAAAATATTTTTTGTGCAAAAAGTATATATTTTTATGAAAGGTCTCCTGAAATAATTTTGAGATGCATATTAAATTTGTC
>JAOTQP010001179.1:52603743-52615034 GCA_026413545.1 Cichladusa arquata
AGAGTGCAAGGATTGAATTAAAGCCTTTGGATGGATTGAAATATGTTAAGCCACTCACATATAAAGTAGAGGTGTAAGTTTAAGTTTTAGGATAAGCAAGTAAGTCAGTAAGTTTTAGAATGAGTTTTAAGTGCTTTAATGAGTAAAGGTTCAGATGCCAGAGTAGAAGTACGAGTTGTAGTGAAGGTTGAAAAACATACTAGTGTTTTCAGTGGAGGCTCCAGGAACGTAGTTTTAGACATAATAGAGCTATAGTAAGAGTATTGCTTACATTTTTCAGACAGAACAAGGTAGATCATATGTGTAGTTTATATGTATCCTGGCATATTAAGAAACTGGAATTCTAATAGGTTAAAGGGCGGTGGTTCTAGTTTGCGTCAGCTTGTTGGAAAGATTCTGTATAAGAGTATGCATTGGGGAGAGCTGGGGCTTTTGCCACCATTTTTGCCATTGCTTTTGCAATCACTTTTTGCTATTGATTTTTGCCATTTGCTTTTGCTTTGCTTTGCTCTCTCATCGCCATCAACACCCAAGAAGAAGACAGGAGCAGCAACATCAGCTTCCCAGGACCTTGACAGGAGCAGCTTCTACTTCTATTTGGGACTCTATGCCAAAACTTAGAATGGACTTTAATGTCTGTGACTTTGCTCTTGAAACTGATGTGCCTTTGTAATAAACAGCTTTATGGCAACTGCTAGCTGCTTTGCTCATTTAGGAAAACAACTTAACAAAGTTGGTGCCTAAGAGCATCAGAAGTCTAACCTCACAGAGAACTGCAGCAAAAGACAGGTTAAAATAACACACTATGAAAACTGCAATTAAATAATAGCCTTTTTAGGGTGGATTTAGATCCAAGACTCATCATTATATTAAAATAAGACAGTGAGGTAATGTGCAGACCAGGGGATGGACTGATTATTGACTTGAAGGCTGGCATTATGATAGAGGAATTCAACATACTATCAGAAACTGATAGAACTTAGCTCCAGAAAATGGGTTAATGACTGGGTACATTTGATATGAGAACAAAAGGAGGAAAGAGACTTTGAGGCTGCTGCTCAAAGAGCGGGGAAGCTACCAATCCAGAGGTGATAAGATACGGAAAGAGATTGAGATGCCCTGTCCCTAAATCATTCTCTGTATGAGAAAAACTAAGGTCACCTCTATGTCAATGTATGTGACACAGTGATCTAGGAATGGCAATGAAGAGGAAGGTAAAAGGTCATGAGTATCTCAAGTCTTCAGAAACAACAATTAGAAATCATGTTAGAGATGCAGCATGCACTCCATGAACTCAGAGAGAAGGATACAGGACAAAATGCAAAAGAGATGAAGAAAGAAAAGCAGGCAACTGCATGGAGAGGGGATGTGGGTGCAGCAAGCTCAGTTTTGGAGCAATGTCAGCCCAGGCTTTGAACCAGATCCACAGGAAAGTGTGCAGGTGATGTCTGGAATCTATTAGTATTTGAAAAGTGAAACTGGAATGCAAGGAAGAAAAGAGACTGTGAGCTTTGAAAGCAGCAAGGATCAAAAAGGAAAGAAAAAACTGAGGAAATTGTGAGAGACTGGTGAGAAGCATGGGTGAACTGCAGAGAATATTTAAATAACCCTCTGAGCAGTAGTAGAAAAGTGCTATAAAGTCAGCATCTGTGAAAGCTTAACACTCTTCCTGTCCTCATCCAGGCAGATTATACCTTGTTCTATACTGCTGAAATAATTTCTCTCCTTCCAGTATGATAGTATGCACACTTGCAATTGCTTCTTAATTTTTCTCAGGTTTAGCTTCTAGCACAATGCTTAAAGGCATTCATTTATGCAATGCAAAATGTCTGCTTAATCTGGATTTTAAGTCAGCAAAGATCTATAACAGACCATAAACAAAATGAAAACTTAGGTTTCTCATTTTCTGCTTAGTTTTTGTTTCCAGAAATCAGGTATTTTTAATAGATATATCCTTGGGATGCAGGGAAAAATCGTTATTATAGCAGGTTATTGGGCACTAACTTACACTTCAGTCAGCAAATTTAGCCACATTTTTTCATGTTAAATTTTTCTATATAACATAATATAACATAAGCTTTCAAGCTTTTCTCTTAATACGTGGATTTAAATTAAGTGGTTCTGTTTTCATTCTGAACTGTTTCCCCTTTTCCTTTCTTTATTTTTCTCATGGTCTTGAGCATTTCTGAGCATATAAGAAACTGTAATTGGCTCTTCTCTACATCACATACAGGTTTTCATACTGACATCACTCTGTAAATGGCTTGGGTTAAATAAAATAATTAAGATATGAAGCCACATAAAATACATTTCCTGCTAATTGTGCCCATCTCACCCTGTACAGCATTTTAGCAATGAGTCATTGTAATTAATTGACTGTATAATAAATGTACTAAAAGTTGAGCATGATAATAACACCCTTTGGCTTTGAAAGTATTGGCAGAATGATGTTAGCATAAAAATGATGTTTTACATCTTCAGCTGTAGATGCTCTAAGACAGTGGATGCTTTTTGGGTGTAGCTCTGAAGGACAGTAGTACAGAGCACAGAGTTCCAGCTGCCAGCTCAGAGCCTGATGGACTGCCAACAGAGCACAGCAGAATGTTCATGAGCTTTGGCACAGTCTTGATCTGAAGGGACTGCACAAGTTGTTTCTGAAGTTAGTTTATGCCACATTTGCCCAGGACACGCTGCTTTCCATGATGCAGACATACCCTTAGTTCTATCTACTGACAAAATATTTTCCTTCCATATGTAATTTCTAAATATAGCAGGGGCTGCAGGAAATGAGGCACTAAAACTTTTTTAGGGTGGTGGCTGGGCTATGATTTATGTATTTTTGTGTCCTCAGAGCAATCTGAGACACTGAATTTCAAAGCTGCTCTTCTCTCTCTTATCTTTGTAATTTGGCCTCTGATACTAATAAATTTTGCCATGTGCAATCACAGTTCCTGAAAATGTTCACATTTACAAGGGGCTAGTAACCATCTAGCAATCATAATAGCAGAGCCTGTAAAAGATAGGATCTTAAACTCCAGATGTCCAGTTCATAGCTCTACTCCAACTTTTATAGAAAGCTACACTGACATTTTGGAAGTTAAACTTCACATTCATTTTAGCTTCAGACAGTTTTCCATCAATATGGCAGTTCTCCAAAATATCTTATGTAATTTTTGTCATGTCATACATTAATATTTAAGTCTCTTACCAAAAAGAATTGCAACTTCTAAGCAGCCTGGAACCTTGGAATTCTGCAGGCAGAAACTGAGTTTATTGAGACAGCAGTAGAGGTGAAGTTTCTTGTTTCATACAGTCATTACACACAAAAAACAGGAGTGTACAGAATATTCATTTCAAAACTTACTTACCTTTCTAGATAGTATGGTTGTTTAATGACAGCCTAGGAATCATTGTGAAGTTATGTTCCAATTTAATTTCAAATACACCCCTATACAGCTACCAGTCTGTATTTTACATACACCTCTTCATTCCTCTGAATTATATATTTATTTAAGACTGAGAAAAAAGAGGTTCTTTTAATTGTGTTTTACCAGCTTTCATACCTACTCTTAATGTCTCAAATCCATATATTAGCAACACCAGATTTTATATTAAGTAAAGTATTAAAAATGTCAATCAATAGCCCCAATGTGGACATTATGATGTTTTGTCACATTGTGAATGTAATTCTTTCATATTGAATAAACTGTGTAAGAAGACTTGAATAGCTCGCAGTAGGAAGATTGAAAAGTGTGGGGGTTTTGTTGCAAAGTCTGACACAAAACTCAATAAGCAGAATGAATCTTCCTACTGTTTTCAATGAAGTTTAGATGAAGCTTTATGATGATAGACTGTTTTGAAGGTGTGATTGTTTATTCTTTATGATGAATGAGAGACATACTAATGAATCACTCTCTTGAATGCTAGTGCTGTATTTAAATAGAGGGCAATTATTGCCACCTTAATCAACTGATTCTTTCTCCCTCTCTCACTCAAATAAGTAGATTTGCTTTATTCTACCAGCCACAGGAAACAGAGAGTAAAAACATCTTTTCTAGGTTTTTTTCCCCTACTTTATGTGCCCTTAAACATTTTTACTCAATCTATGATAAGCATCTTGTACCTCAGACTGCATTTTCTACACAGAAGATGAAGATGCATTCCTGTTGGAAAAAAAACAACAACAGTTTCTTATGATCAAGAAAGGTTCCTTCCCATCAAGCACTGTAATCTCGAGGCCATCATCTAGCAACATCTGTAGTCTGTTTCTGAAAACTGTTTTGATACACCGAAAACACTGCATGGTGTCCATCCCTTACTGCTCATAAACAAGCTGCAGAAGAAGAGCACTTCATTGCCTGGGAAACCTGTGGCTGGCACAGCGTGCTCACCACACACTCCCTCGCCTTCACCTGTGAAACAGAGGTGCACAAACACCTGTGCTATCCCTCATGCTGCCCTACAATGCAGGCACACAGGAGAGAGGTGTGAGTCTCCTCTGTGGTGGCTGGTGACTGCAGGGGCAGCCAACCTGCCAAAAACCAGCCCCGTGCACAGGCAGCTCTAGGGTGCCTTTGCTGACAGCTGCCTTCAGCAGAGAGCAGGGAGAGTGCAGCAGCTCCTGCAGTCAGGAGCTCCTTTCCTGGGAGGGGAAGGAGCAATGGGGACACTTCACACCTAGAGAGTGCCAAATGTGGCTGTGCCAGCACAGAAGGGATGTAGATGTGGTGGCTGCAGACCCTGAAAGGACCAGGCTGTGGGACAGTGTGTGGGGCAGGTCCAGGTGTGAGGTCTGCAGTAAGGATCTGGGCAGCAGGAGCTCATCTGAGCGCTTGCAAGGGGGTTCTTTGGGTGAGTGTGTGAGGGAGCAGAAGGTGAAGGTAGAGAGATTTAGCATGGAGGAAATTAGTTGTAGGTAAAAAGAAAATGAAAGAGGATCCACAGGATAGACAGTCGGATATAAATCAGTGGGTGTGACAGCACAGCTGGGCACATCCTCTCTGTGGCCCTGCTGAGTACCAGCTGCAAGGAAGGCCATCTGGAGCACTGATTTATACTGTGATTCACCAATATCAATGACAAAAACAGCTGGCTGCCTCTGAGCTCTGGGTGACACCTTGATAATGAAATCCAGTGGTCCTCTTGCAGTCAAAGGTGCTTTCACATGAATCTTTAAGAAAGTTGCAGTTGAAGTTACACTGCTGTCAGTTGAATTTCTATCACATTTTTCATTTGAATGTGGGTAATTTCCTTTTTAATGCCACCATGTCTCTTTGAGAGACTGGTGTGCCTGCACGTTAACGAGAGGGCACAGCATCAAGACCTAAACTGTATCCTGTTATAACAACCAAACCTAATCAATATCTGCACAATTTTGGAAGGTCTTACAGCTACCCTTTCTAGAGATCTTGCTTTAGGATAACACCATACACCAGGGGCTGTTCAGAAGGCGAGCAACATTTATAAGCTTCTTGTGAGGGTGATTTAGCTACATCCAAAGAATGTATAGAAAAGCTATTGGCAGCAGAGATAGTTTAGCTGTTTCTTTGGTGTCAGAAATTTAACAATGCCTCATGGGATCCCTTCCAACTTGTCCCTAAGTGAAACTAGCAACCCAATTTTGTTCTCGTTGAAGTCAGTGAGGAAAGGAACATTGCCTAAATTTGTTAGCATGCAGGGGGCAGGTCTCACGATAGTCTCTCAGATAGTCTGTCCTTTCAGTTTGTTGTCTTCTGACATCTTCCCTCAGAGTCTCCTGGCAACAGTGGCACTTCTGACAAACAAAAGCCACACAGACACTGCTGTATCCCATCAGAATGACAATGACTTCCCATTCCAATACTTATTCAAACAGTTGTTTAAATATGTGAGGCACTATATTTGAGACGAAAAAAAATACGTTGCTGAAAAATATATTAGAGGATTTTGGAACATGCAGCAAAGCAACATTTGCACTTGTGGAATGGACTAAATAACCACAATTTTCCAAATGCCTTGTTGGTGACCTTAATTCAGAGCTTTTTCAAGTAGATACCTTTGACTGAACAAGTGTCTCCTAAAAAGCACCAGCCCAAATTTGCAGAATTCAATTTTTATGAGGTCAAGAAGTTACAACTCTTCAAAAAATTACATTTAAAGTAAAACACTGCTCTTGCTTAGTGCATTAGCACTTACAGCAACAAAGACATTCAGACATTTGCATTTTCTTCACAAGGCTTTTAAATGTTCTTTTAAGAGTATTCATAGGTAGCCCAATATAAATACATGTTAAAACAGTGAAGTGCCCCATACTATGGCTCTATGAGAGGTACAAAGGAATAATCTAGAACTCATGTAATTGATTTTTCAATTTAAGATTTTTTCATTCTACACCACTGACAGTAATAAAAAGGGGAAAGATTAATTTCATACAGATATATTCAGCTATATCTCTAGGGCAGAGCAGAATGGCATTGAAGGACTACTGAAGTCCCTGTTAACACACTCTTGATTGATCTGACAATTACAGACGACTATGTGGCACATGAAGTAGTGAAATGCCCCCAGCAGAAAGGCCAAATCTAAAATGTGTAACACCAGCATTGCACTGCCCACAGTGGCATCACTTTCCTACTTAGTTCCTACAGTTTTCCTTCAAGTTTCTCTGCCCCACCAATAAAAAATAGGAGAACTCCAGGCTTGATGGCAGTTCAACGTGCTGGTTGCAGAGATTCTGGCTGTTTTGCACCAGACCCAGGTTACCAACAAGGCAGATGGCTCAGCTGAACTGCACTGTGCTGGACAGATTCTGCCAGGATGCATTGGCAACTTCTTGGAAGACTCCCAGAAAAGGGCTCATTTTCCACCTTAACATCCAGGTTAGAGGGCAAGCATGAAGAAAGATGTCCTTACACCTATGGATGCACTTCAGGCCTCCACAAAGGGTCTGTCATAAAGGGTGCTGCTGGCTATCAGCTGCTCATTCCTCTTCCCAGGGGACCGCAATGACTGATATAATTTTGTAAGTGAGAAAGAGAATTAGATGGCAACACTAAAAAAATATTTCTAACTGAAATGTGCACAGCTTATTCACTAACATAGCAAATCCTTTGTGGACTCTGTGCCAGCTTCTTCAGTTCAAGTCTACTGTACATTCACTTGATTTAAAAAGATTGGTTTTGGTCTTACTTTAAAGTTGTGGTACTTATGCATGACTGGCGTATGAATGAAGTGAATGAATTCATTACTGAGAAGCCAGATTAAGTTCTGCAGCTGTTCAGCCTGGGGACCTTGCTCAAAGCATGGCCAGAGTGACTGAAAAATCCTTTACTGAATGAGGCAGTTTTGGCTCAAGTGTAACATAGCAAGTAGCATTAGAAATTCTAGATTGGAAAAGAAATTAAAATGACTTGCTTACACTCATTATCTGCAGAATAAATATTTTTTAAAGGGCTACTCTGCAGGTAAGTAGTGTATGAGTTGTCCCCCACAACTGCCTGATCTTGAGGGTGTTAATTTGTGTCTTGAGTGCAGCTGTGATGTTCACAGCTAGTATTCACAACCAAGATGTCAAAGAAGCTTTACAAATTGTGGATCAAATACAGGATGTTTGCTGTGGCAGAGAACAAAGTGAGAGGGAAAATAATATTTCCTTTCTTTGTGTTTGACTTTTTACCTAGTGTTCTCTCACAGATGACCTTTCAGGTATGCTCAGAAGTTCTGGGAGAATGTTTCTATTCTGTAATAATCAAAATGCATACTACATAATACTGTGGATGTAACCTAAGTGGTAGATACTTTCCTTACCTTGTTTGAGCATGTTTCTGACCGCCTGTTTATGGCAGTGTTTTATTAGTTCTAAGGATATGTCCATGCAGTCATTTCATGTTTATCCTTCCAGCTTTTAGAGTTCATTGAACTGTCATGGTATTCATGCAAACTGTAATAGCAGAAATTACTGTAGAATACAGATTATAAAATATGGCCTGCTTGGTAGTTTTGTATTAGTGTTAATGGATCTCTGTTTTAAATGCAGCTGACATACTGACATAAAAAGTATAGATATGCCTGTTTTCAAAAGAGCTTAACAAAGGAAAATATTTATAGCGTGACGGATCAAGAAATTAAATTGTGTGACCAGAAGCTCACAGGACTAAAACCCTGTCATGAGTCTGAAAGTAATTGTCTACACAGCATAAATTCTTTTGTATGAATTAAGGGAAAATTGAAAGTCCATGTAAATGATATCTGAGCTGTGGGGAGAAGAAGTAACAAAGAAAACAAAAATAAAGAAAGGAGAATGAAACAGACGAAAGATATAGAGCAATGAGGCAGTACTTCTGTAACAGAGACCACAGCAGAAAAGCACTATACAACTCTTGTTGATATAAATTTAGTGTTAGCAATGAGGAATACTTTGGATTTCTTAGTTATTTTTTAAAAAGTAAGACAGAATCAAAGACTGCTTTCCTTCCATCCATTGAAGAGTGACTATTTATCTTGGAGGCATTTCTCACCTGTCGATCAGAATATATCCTTGTAGCATGGCCTATCTGCAACTGTAAAATGTCTTGAAAATTTTCTCTAATTCATTAAATACCTAAGTATTCTCATATGTCTTACATTCTGCTTTGCATTTTTATGTTGGGTAACTGAATATAATAGTACATGACAGCGGTGTTTCTCTTGATCTTTGTGTGATTTTAGTACAACACATTCAAATCAACTTCATTGAAACTTTAACTGAAACAAGCAGTCGCAGACTGAACCAAAGGTGGCAAGTATGGCAGTAAGACTTTCAGGTTTTTGGTGGTTAAGGCTTCTGTGCTTCCACAAAGCAAAATAAACTTAAGATATTTTCCTTTGATTTCCAGTCAACTGCAAGAACTTTTGGCTCTACTTGGCCTACTAGTGGTAATAATAGTAATAACAATAATAATCACCAGCAAACCAAAACCTGAGCATCAACCTCACCTTTGCAGCCATCCACTCTCCTCAGACTGCTTCTCTGTCAGAGGCCCTACAAGTTCCCTGCATCTCCAGTTTCTGGAATCTGTAGAAATTTCTTGTAGGTTCTCTTAAAATAGTCCTTGGACTTGGTGAAAAGTAACAGAAACCATGATACTTCATGTAAAAACCATTAAGATTCCACAGGTATTTTCAAGTAACTTGTATTCCTGGGGAATTATTAACTTCTGGAGTTACTGATATGTGTTTCCTTGTATCTTTATTCTTTGGTAACTTTAAGAATTTTAGTTTTAACCCACAACGATTCACAATGGATCTTCAGCATGAGAGAAGAAGCAGCAGAATTATAAATGCCCATGCTAATGAATTCTATGTAACATTGTGTGCTGGGCCAACTATAGTAAATAGTATTTTTTTCTAAATTTGATTTAATATTTTCTAGAATATTCCTGTAGTCTAAGCCATAATATGGTTAAAAGTGTTTCTCAAACCTGTTAGCTACGGATTTTGAACTGCTTCTATAATTTAACTTCACACACAGACCATAGTAACAGGTCTGCAATGGGGTGCCAGAGGATTCCTGCATGCAGCCTAGTGTTTTAAGGAACAATCACATCAAGAGCTAGAGATCTATTATGGACCTTTTCACCCAAGGAATATGTGTGTGTATGTATGCTCAGATAATTTCTAGTTGAATTGCAGAAGACAGCATTTCCAAGGGAAATCATACAAGTGAAGATTATAAAATCATAGCTTTCTTTCTTTACACCTTTTTTAGAGCCAAGAAAAGGCCTTTTTGTCTGCTTCTCCATTCATAGAAGTAATTAAGAATGTGTTTAAACCCTAAAAAAGTGTGTTTGCTGTGACAGGCAGAGAAGCAAACCGCAGTGCTCCTAATTTTACATGACTCCAAATACTTACCCAGATCAGAGTTGCGGAGTCACGTTGCTCATCGTTCTGTCATTCTAGCCTGAGGTATACACATATCTCCAATGGTGGATGTGAAGAAATGTAAATCGATTCATGTTTCTGGCATGCTCATTTCTCGTCCCTAAAGGACTAATCTTGGGTTTGCACTAAAATCTGAAGAAAAGTCATGTGGCTAATCTTTGTTTTTAAAATGAACAGTAATGCATACATTTTCTGGTTTAAGATTTTACCATTTTTTTTTCTTTTCTTTCTTTTTTTTTTTAAATCTATCAAGAGTGTTCTGAAATACACTTTCTTAGTATTTGTCATAATCCTGTCACTCCTACCCCATCCCCGCCAAGTGATTAGCCCTATGCAATTCTTGATGGGTTAGCGATAACTTCAAGAGAGTTTGGAATTCTGTGGGCAGTTTCACAGCAAAAAACCTCTTGTATTTTATCTTAGGTTTTGGACTCTATTTGATCCCCCTTTTTTCACAAAAGTATCTTGCTTCAGAAGCACACAACAGCATATTATGCTGAGATCACCAGTAAAAATACTGACCCTAGGTTGGCTTCTAACATTTCTGAAGAGTCCACTAAAACATATCCTTCAAGTGACAATTTTTGGTTTTGTTAACCTCCCTACAGGCAAACCTGCATCCCTTTATTCTTGTACAAATGCCCACATTTTCTCTTGAAACATTAACTTCCCACATGTCATTGCATCAAATTGCACTGTATTCCAAAGATAAGAAATGTGAAGCATTTTCTTTGCCCAGAATACTGATCGATTTTTTCTGCATAAAATGTTTAGTAAGACAACCTGCCATTCTCACGCTGTTGCATGTTTAGTCCATTTTCAACTTAGCTACATTATTTTTTCCAGTAAAGACTAATTTGAGCCCTATCTATTACAGAGTCTTAACTCTTGCTCAACTGAGATGTTTTCCAACTCATTTCTCCTTGTAATGTTTCCTTTTCGAACCTATGTTAATATTCTGTTGAGCTGTGTTCTGGTTTCCAGATTGATGGTACCTTTCTCTGGATGAAAGATCCATTTTAAATTTTCACTGCTTGATATGTGGTTTCATTTTCCTTCAGAATTCTGGAATAAAAAAATCCTTTTCCCTAGTGGAAAAAAAACTAATTTATTTGTGCTTTTGTTTATGCATTAAAACTTATTATGTGCCTTAAACTCAGGCAAAACACTGATTTTTGGAGTCATACCTACTGTACTCCATTATGTTTTTCTTGAAATTTTCTATGAATATGTCCTGGTTTGAAGGACAGGTGTCTGCCAGTAAAGGCAGAAGTTTTCCTTTGAAATAGAGACTTTAATGCCACTCCCCCCCAAGTGTTATAATTGTTTGAATCAAGGACTCTGAGGCAGAGATAAGGGGGTAGGAATAACAGCTCTTTTACTAATATATCTAA
>JAOTQP010001179.1:53053370-53065151 GCA_026413545.1 Cichladusa arquata
TGGGGGGGGGGGGGAGGGAAGTAATCAATTAGTGAGAAGACATTTCAATGTTTCACTTAAAAAGAAAATAGTCAATTCTTAAGTTGAAAAACATAGGGGATTTTGTGTTTCCAAGTAGTTATTTTCCTCATTTGAAAGAAAGCAAACAGAATGCCGAGTTGTGAGTTGGGAAAGCAAGTTAAGTTGTATGCAGTGTCTAGAATCCTCTTGCTTTTATCTTTAAATAATTTTTGAGGACTTTGAAATTAAGAGCAAATTAGATGCAAGAGATTATGGAGAGGTTTTAATATTTTTATTATATTTTCAAAAAAATGTGCTTTTGATAACCATTCTATTTGAATTTACAGTCTAGTGCTTGACATGCTCTGAAGTTCTGTGTTTTGATGGATATTTTATAAGAAAACTACTTACTTGCTGGATAGATTGTACATTGTCAGTGACATGCTGCAAATGGAGAGCTGAGCAACTTGAAGAAACAACCATGTCACTTTTTGTGGAAGTCTTGTCAAATGAAAGTTCATTAATCAAAAAGTTATGAATAGTGTTTTTTGCTGTAATGTGTGTTAAAATGTAGTAGCCTTTAATGAGGAGACGCTAGGAACAATTTACTTTTTCCTAATAATAGGAATAATTCAATTTTTTTATTTTAAAAGCTCTTTTGAAGTGTTAACATCAGCATACTTTATCAGCATGTAAGCAAGGAGCTGTACCATAAAAAGGTTAACCTTTATGAAAGTGATCGTAGGAAGCATAAACTAATTAATGTTTGTCCATGAAAAAGAGCACAATGTACTTGGAAATTCTCATTTTTCATTTTCTTAAGTCCTGGACATTTCTGAAAAATAGAAGATCAAAATCTGATTTTACCTACATATGTCTGCACATGAACTAATCTGGCATAAACCACTCAGTCAGAAGCATAATACTCAAATTTTGTCATTCAGTCTTCTCAGTTTATTAGCATTGTTTGCATTTGTCTATTTTTTTTTTCTCCTCTTTCCTGCATGTGTTTGTTTGTTCATCAGGAACCTATGCAGTAAAATCAAGATTATGATATTAAAGCACTCCCAGCCCAACAAAAGTTAAAGTTCAGGAAAAAGAGCCGTTCAAGTGCCTGGCATCAGGTGACACTTAGAAGTGATTGTGCATTTCTCTGGCATGGGGTGGCTGGATTGGAATCTCCAGAGAGTGCAGGCAGAACAACCAAAAAGTGATCAGGAACCTCATTTCACATTTTGAAGAAGAGACAAACCAGCCATGATCCTAAGCTGCTATGGGACAGCAGGTCAGAAGCCTACTAGTATAGACTAGTCAGGCTGTGAGATGGGCACATCTCACCTTTTTGGTGTAAGTCTTAGTCAGTTCTACCCTCTTTTGAAGCCTGACTTAGCATAGTTCCCTGAAGACTATGCTACTAAAATAAAGTTCTGTAGTTCTGGGCTGCTGTTCCTTTCAATACTGCCAGTTCGATGTGGTCTCCAGTGTGAATCCACTTAATAATAAAAGAGAAAGGGGAATGTTGCCTAGATGTCAGAAAAATAAACAAATATCTGTGCAGAATCAAAAATTGAGCTACAGCTGCACATGCACAGGGAAGGATATTAGTGTCTGTGGCCATCTCTAGCATGGTCTGTCTTGCAAAAACGCCCAGCAACATGGACCATCATTCAAAGAAAATCCACTTTAGAAAGACAAGGAACAGCTGACTGCCAAGACCAAATGAATTCCTTGCAGGAAAATATCTTGTGATTGCTCTGTGAAGAAAGGACCAAGATTGCTCTGTGAGGAAAGAAGCAGTTTCAGTATCTGCGTATATCTGGTGGATGTTACATATTTTTGAAGTGTATCATATTGGAGAGATTGATTTATAAATAAGAGGTAAGAATAACTTGTTTGTTATAATTAAGCATTGATCTGTGAAAGAGCTGTACACATGCTTCTTGTTCCTCATTCTGAGTAGTTGAGCCTGCTTCAGCTAAAGCACCATAAAAGATGACAGATAGACCTATATACCTGTACAGGACAAAAATTTCAAATTTTTTTGATTCTCTTTCTTTAGTATCTGCAATCAAATAGATTTGAAGAATTCTGAAGTTTGGATGTTGCAGGTGAAAACAAAAGTGAATTTTAGTTGCATTTATGAATAAAAAATTTATTAGAGCATTTATTTTTGGTTTCTGATATTTATATATTAAGATTCCAGTACCTCCTGCTGAACACTAAATTATATGAATATAACACAAAAATCTTCCCTAATAGAAACAAAAGTGTAAAGAAGAGAAAATACACATGCCTGAGAAGGCTTTCTTAGATGTTTTTTCTTCTTGCTTCTTTAAGTCATCTGTTTTTTCCAGGGATTTGTTTTTTCTTCTAGTTCCCTCTTCTGTGGTCTTTTCTTTCAGATGATGCCAATGAAGGAAAAAGGCAAGGTTTCAAAACAAACAAACAAACTGGCGTCCATTGTTTCTGGTGCTTTCAGTGTTGGTTTACTTGCAGCAGAGTGATTTTTTGCTTACAGAGGTTTAATGATTTCAAAACAAAGGATATCCAAACAAACAAAGAAGTGAGGGGTGTACTTAATACATCTTATTTACTGCTTTGTTGAAAAGAGAAGCTAAGGCTGACCTGCAGGCATAGTTCTGTGCAATGCCAGATCCGTTGTAGGTCCAATACCAGTCCTGATTGTTTGTCTCTGACATTTGTAAGGGTTGGGAGTGCAGTATGGGCTGCACGCTGAGTTGTTAAAAGTGTGTGTGAAGTCTGATGTCAATCACCACCAGCCTTCCAGCTGCTTGAGGACCATCACTGACAAAATCCTATGGGAGATCTCTCACTCTCAAGTGTAACAAAAGGAAGCACAGATCTCTGGAGTGGTATGATGAAAATTAAATAAAGTAATCAGGAAATCCTCAGGGTTTCAGAGAAAACATGGAGTACTTTGTGTTGGGTCAGAGAGCACAGCAAAAGGTACAGTCATTTTGGATCTGAATGCAGTTTTATGGAAAGAGCCCATGAGAATAACCATGTGAATTATTGAACCCAAGTCTGATTCTCACTCTTCCTTAGTTTTCTAACTCAATAATTAGAAACATTTAATGTGCTCAGGCTTTCTGTAATTGAGAGCTAATGACTGCTAAGGCAGCCCCTCTGATAGCTGGTGAGAGGCGAGCTTTGTACAGCAACTGGATGAAAAGAGGAAAACATAAAGTAAATTATATAAGCTGAAACAACATTGTAGAATGAAAGATAAAAAAAAATCTTATACCTCTAGTATCCTTTTGGCCACTTCATCTAGAAAGGAAAAACAATATGGTATCTAGATTTTGAAGCTGAAATATAATAAAAGTATGATATTGGAAAACATATTACTTATCTCTCATGCTTATACATTAAGTTCTGCCTGGTGCAAAAATCTGCACTAGTAATATTGGCCTTTGAAGAGATGCTTCTTGCTCCGTTTTTTTTTTGTCTTTTTGCCAGATAAATTGGTGCTGGTACATGAGAATTATGCATAATAAAGTACTGATCAAAAATATGTTCAGATATAAACCAAGGTGAACTAGTGCGAGGAGATTAAACAGATTATCAAACAGAACACCTTTTGCATGCAAAACATAGTTGTTTCGAAGAAAAAAATACACTTGACTTTTTTTTTAAAAGGGAATTTTTATAATGTTTGGACAATCATCCCAATATTTCCTCCACTCTTAAGAGCTGGAGTTTGTTCTGCTTAATGTCTACTTTTCTATTTGCATATTAGATTATTTATGCCTTTATCAGTTGTACCACAAATTTTTATTTTTCAACATTGATTTTCTCTTAGCTATATATAGAGTAAATAGGGAGATTCTTCTTACCTAACAAAGCTAGGTAGTAGTCTGAAGCAACTATTTGTACTCCTTTTGTCAGAGGAGGGGAAAAACTACCTCTTAGAGGCGGTTCACCCTATCCTATGAGTCCGCATTAGGCTGGATGGCTTGTTAAGTGGAATGCTTCTACTTTAAAACAGCATTTTTATAGGCAAAATTCTTCTTAGTAAAATGTCTTTTACTAAGTAATTTTTCTAACCTTTCATCATTCTCTAGCATCTTCTTTACCTTTCATGTTTGCTTACATTATTAAATGATCATAACTCTACTTGATGTAGTGACCAGGTTAATGAATCAGAAGACACAGAGCGTTTTAGATTCTGTCTTGGTTTTGCCCGAATATTTCTGTGCTCTATTTATTCCTTGTATCCTTTGTTGGTTAAGAAGAAAATTTGATACTTATTTGCTCCTAAGTGGGAGAATTTATGAGTTTGAGGGCCAACACTGACAAAATCTGAGTGTTGCCCTTGTGTCTTTCTTGTGGCTCAGGTTTTGCTTGGGGTAGTGGTGACCATTAAACATGAATTTTATATTAGCTAGAGAAATGTCTGAGTCTGGAATGCTTCATCTAGGATTGGAAATTGTTTGTCTAACAAAATTGTTTCTCCAGCCAGAACACTGTAAAGCTTTGAATTAAGATGAGCTGCATGTTCAGGTGCCACTGAGGACTTTAATCCAAAATCTGTCATAATCCAATAATAAAACCTGTCCGTTTTGCTGTGCAGAGTAATATAACAATACAGTCTAAGCTGAGTGGAAGACCTGCCAAGGTGCTGGTGGGAGGGGCTGGCTCTGTCTCAACTACAACAGTGCAGTGGCAATGGCTGGGCTTTGAAAAAATTTTGTCCTCTTCCATCCCACCCCCTTTTATCTCCACAGCAGTGGGAAGGCAGCAGCAGCCAGGAGAGGGAGGAGAGTGCTGGACGCTGCGCTGAACAGAAGGAGGAGCAGAGAGAGAGGGGAATGCATAATGCGTGAGTGACAGAGGGCGTGCAGGCGGCTGTCGGAGTCCAGAAGACGCGGATGTTCCTGTCCCAGGGTCCAGGTACGTTTGTTGTCCCTCTCTCTGAGGCACTATTTGCTTTGGAAGCGAGCTATGTCGCCTGCAGAGATATTCCCTGTCCGGCCCTGCGCTTTGCAGGCGGCACCTGTTGCGGCAGGGATGGGGTTTAGCAGCGGCAGCCTGCCTGTCGCTCATCCATGAGGGGCTGCTGGAGGGTGACACTCTGCTAAGGTTTCTATTGTTCCAGCAGCTTTTCTTTCTGCTCTGCAAAGCTGGGCAGGTGGAAACAATAGTCTTTCCAATGGAAAATCCTCTTCTCAGGGGATGCTATCAGGATACAGCTCCGTCTGAGGCAGGCAGTTTTTGACTCTCAAAAAAGAACGAAACACTGGCAGTTTAAATTAGGTGAGAACAGAAGGGGAGGAACTGCCTATGCACTGTGTATTTTAAAGCAGAGTGAGTTGAAAGTAAGAATGAGTTTTTCAAATCATTGTCTAATAATGAATGAGCTTTAAACCTTAATAATTACAATATGGCATGTAAGTGATTACAATTAGAAATACCGCTTTTGCTTCTTGCTTTTGGTATGTTGATTCTATATAAGACATTGCATAATTCACTCTTGCTAACCCAGATAAAGTTAAGATCAAATGTATATGGAACTGCTTGCCAAAAATCATTGTTTTTCATGAGTCTTTACAGTGCAGGTGTGAAATAACGTGATTAAAATAATGTTATTCATTATATAGAAGCCAAAAGTGTTTTAGTTTCTTCTTTCTTGATAGTACTTTATACACATTTTCTAGAATAGTTAAGTACTAAGTATTTTGGGACTCCGCCATGAGGGCAGTTTAATAACTGAAGGTAGAATGTGATATATTTAGTTTATCTGTCCCTTAAGCCTTGAACAAGCTTCTCCTACTAAACAGATTTCAGGGTTTCCATGTGGAAAGACTGAAAAGAACCAGATTCCTGAGGAAATCAAATAATTTGTGGCATAATAGGCTTAGAATTGAAATGGGCAAATATTGGATAGTAAAAAGCTACCATGTTTCAAGGATATACAATTTATAATTTTTAGTTGTTACTAGTATTTATGTTTTTGTTGATTTCTATAGCACAGTTTTGTTCTTTTTCAGCTTTCTAATGCACTTTTGTGTTTTAATAGCTTTAGATGAAGAAATCAATGATGTTAACTAAATTTACATCTGAGCAAATTAATTAACGCTGATAATAGGAGCATGTACTTATTAGATATGCTTATTGTAACTGTGATCTCTGTCTTCGACACATGAAAATCGATAGGAAAAAATGGTATCTGTTTTTGTAAAGACTAGTGGTGGACAGTTTATTTGTGCTGTCAGCATTTTTAAGGCTGAAAAACAATGCTGGATGAGTTTCAGATTATTGATGCTAGTGAAGGAGATCGATCCTCATGCATTCAAATCTACTGTGCAATTCTTCCCTGGGAAATTGTGCATTTTATTTGAAAGAGATTTTCAGAATTTGGTCTAAATCATAGCCTGTATTAAAATCTCTACTACCCATGGGATTTTGTTAAGCTTATTATCTTCAAGGAGTTTTTTGTTTCCTTTGGAATTCTATTTAAAAAACTAGAGTACTTAAATCTACAACTGCTACCTGAATATTTTAATTAGCATGTAAATATGATGACTGAAATTAAAGTATTGGAAAAGCTATGAAAGCATATTTCTTTAGTTGTGTAACAGTAAAGAATCCCACTACAGAGGTGTGTGAGGATCTCAGGGGAATCATTGGGCAGCAATGATTATAGCAATTTGTGAGAAAAATATTGATGACCTACAAATCACCTTTTATATTGTTACACAGCTACCATATTGTTCAGAATTGTGACATGGTAACAATGAGGGGATTTTTAATAAGCATGGGTTTTAAAGTGTTTTTTTATGTCTATAAACTTAACAGAACTTTAATTTTAGAATGTTTTATTGAAAAATTGGAAAAATATATTCTTGCATCACACTTTAAAGAAAGAGAAATTTAAAATTTGTCTCAGCTACATCTGAAGTGTAAGGTGTTTTTGAGAGCATTGAAACAGCAAAATTTATGTATGACTCTTGTTATTATTTGAGATAGGTTATCTGATGCAGTTTAGCTAAATTTTATTTCTGAATAATCCCAACCTCTTTCAGGATGTTCCTGGTATTGGGTCAATTTAGTTGTTCACTAAGAAAAAAAACTAGGTAGGCAAGAGTAAATAAAAAGAATTTGCTGAAATTACTTGCTCATGGACTATTAGGCCTACACCTTCTAAAACTATGATCACATATACAATTATTTTTACACGTGTAATCCTCTTGATTATCTGTACTCATTTGTAGAAACTGTGTTTGCATTTCCGCTCTACAAGACTGGCTAATTATGGTATAACCAATTTTGTATATTATATATAATATAATGCAATATAATATACCTGTGAATTTAACAGTTCTTTTCCTCTGTAGAAATCAACATACATAGTGTCTAAATGCTTCTCTCAATATGTGTTAAGAGTCAGGTGCTATATAGTATCTCCATCATCAAATTGAATTTTACAAAGCCACTGCTGTCAGTTGTAGGCATTGTCGTAGTTCCACAAATTCAAGAATTATGTCTGTTTAATAGGAGTTATACTACTGTTTCTTAAGGAAAACAAAAAGATTGAAAGCAAAGTGGGGAAAGCAAAATTATGCCATTTGTCTTACTCCAGGTGGATCCACTGTAACATATTTTATTCAGGAAAAAAGCTACTAAATCACAAATTATTTCACAAATTTCTGCAAACTCTCACTTGCTTAAGACACGTTTTCAGTGAATAATCTCACTGGGAAATACTTTGTTTGGATAAATACTTCCAAGATTTAGCTTACTCTGTGTATAAGAACTTGAGGCAGTTTGCAGAAAGAATTTTCAAACTGTAAGTTCTGAAATATGCCTCAAATATGAAAAAAATGTTTAATAGATTGGCTTATGAATATCTCCTAAAAACTGAAGTGGTTGTAGTTTCTTGTACTGAAATAATTTGTAAATCCAAACCAAGATTGCAGTTACTTACTGAAACAGGCATATTTGCATATTTGATAGACTAAATTTATCTGGCAAAATTAAACAACAGAGAAGATGCTTTGCATGTTTATCACAGCTTTTGTGTTTGTGGATTTTTTTATCAGGACAGAATTTTCTCTATAATGTAGCAGGAATATATATTTTTCTATACCTTGGTATTTTTTGTTTATCTAATCTTGTAGCTTGTATAAACTCATTAATTAGAATACCAGTTATGACTCTAATTTTCTGATGGCAAAAGAAACTTCTCAGTCACTTATTCTGGACTGGTCCAATATGTTACTGCTCTGAGTTGTTTCAAGCTTTGCTTCATTAAGGATTTAACATGGCCTTAATTCAGCCATCTGTTATGGGTTTGGCAGGCCAACAGAACTGAGGTTGGTAAGAGCTTTAGAAATTTCCCACATTTTTAAAGGTTAGGAAAAGAGCTACCTTTATGAATAGATTTTGAATAATTCTCAGCAAGACAATGGTGCAGAAGTGGGGTAAAAATGCTTGTCATTCTCTGAAGCTCAGGGTCCCCTGTCTGCCTTTAGCTTTGCTGAAAAGCAATTAGCATTTCAACCAGCCAATTTGGTTACATGCAATGAAGTACTTGGGTTTGTAATTTGCTGCCTTTGGCTTGGTGCTGTTGAGAACTAGCTTTGTATAATCCTCTCAAAGCACCTTTCCAGCATAGTTATTGTTGCTAGTCTTAAATAACTAATCAACAAAGAGGTTTCCTTGTCTTGGACTGCAGGGCGCCTTAAAAGAACGAAAAGAAATACCCAGTTAATAAGGGAATGATTATAATTATTAAATAGTGATTATTAAATTGTGACATAGGTTAAAAGGTTTAGAAAGCAGGCAAAGCAGAATACATGATAAAGGTAGTATAAGAAGGCTTTGTATCCAAACGAATTTTGCTTAAGGAGTTCTCTTCTCTGAGAAGTAAATGCTTTGTTATATGTTTTATCTAAAAAAAGATTGCCCAGATTTAAGAAATTAATCCATAGATTAGAGTGAGGGCCCCATGCTAATCATCTTTACAAATTACACAAATATATTTTTACTTCTACAGAAAGAAGTCTTTGGGGAACTCTGCAACACAAAGATTCTTTAATTAAGTTAACATCATTTGTTGCAATCTAATGAAAAATTAATACGTTTTATTGTAGAAAAGAACCTTGTTTTATATATGCCTTAAATTCTTATATTTAATAATATGCTTTTTTGCACTCAAGAAAATCTCACTGATTCAATTATTGTAATAATTAGGCAACCATTAAAAAATTTTGTTTGGATCATATATGTGTATTAAATTGTAAGGATCTGTTGTGGATAGCAAGAGTTTTGTCAGTGTACCTGAAACAATGCCATCTCATCCTCGCCATGAGGCTTTATTTTGCTGTTCTGTACCCTAAAGTTTTGTGGTTTTTTTCTTGCTATAAAATCATGTATAAAGCACTGCTTCTATTTTTAGCTTTAAGTATGAAAAAAATAACCACTCTATTGCAGAAATCCATGATTTCTTTTTCTGGCATATATTATTCATTCAGGCCATGGAACTTCATTCACAGCAAATACTAGGTATTTGAAACTGTGATAGTCTTATCCTCAGCTGCCAACATACCTTCTCAACATTTGTTAAGTGAGAGTGTTGAGGATATGCAAGAATCCTCCAAAGCTGAGATACAAATGGAAATCTTTGTGAAAGTTGAGATCTCTACTGAAATATAATAAATGTCTGATTTGCAGTGAAGCCTGCTAATCTTCATTAGCTGGATTTCTGGATATATTTTAAGAGCCTGATCCTGTGACAGCCTCAATCATGCAGTTACTTCTACAAGTATGAGCTGGGAATGCTAGGCATCTCAGTGAGGGGGTTGCTTGGTTTTGATTTGGTTTGGCTGTTGGTTTTTGGTTTGTTGGGTTTTTTTAATCCCCTTGGATTTTGGAGCAGAAACCATTTTGAGAGAGGGTATAAGTGCTTACAGTGTCTGAAGTTGCAGTTACTTGGTGCAAAATGCCTAGGTAAAAAGCTAGCCCTGGTTCTGGAATACCCAGTAAATTATTTTCTGTCTGAGAAAGATGTTCACTGTGTTCATTAGAACTACATGAGTGGAAAATTATTTCCAGTGTGGAGCTGAAAACTATATATTTATCTTTTACATAAACTTTGTTGTAAGTAGGATTGCTGAAAAATAAGGTCTTGATTTTCAAAGGATGTAGTTAGACCTATATTTAAAGTAACCTTTATAGCTCCAAGTTGTTGCACTGGAGGTACTGTGGGTAAAAACAATCCAGATCTTACAGCTACTCAAAATTATTTTGTGGTTCTCTGATATGAAAATTTTAAGGTAACTGCAAATTTTTGTAGATTTGTGTTCTCTCTGCTTGCTGCTAAAAATTCTGGATTCTACGCTGCTTGAGAGTTTTGCCCTTTATTCTCTGCCCAGAATTAGAGCAAGTGGTTACCTCAGAAAATCTCTAGCATTACCTGGCATAAGAGATAACCTTTGGTTCTTCGGTGATGATTATATAGTTTAGAACGTAAAAATTGAGAATACCATTTAGATCCACTCAAATTCTTCTGAGAAAATGAAAAGAAATTGCCGGAGAAGTCGCAAGGGACTTCTTACACTGGATTTCTTACACTTTTTAACTCTGAGTGACCTCTAATAACAGGGTGAGATGATTTGAGTTTCTCCTTATACCTCTGTCTTGGCCTCACTTTTACTGCTTTATGTATTGATTCCCGGCTGTGATGATAGATGTACCTTCCTGACTAGTAAATATAAATATAGTGGCAGGCAGGCAGTAACCAAGTTAAGCATCCTTGCATGCCTTTTCCAAGAGAGAGTAATTGAATGAGCAAGAGTTGTCATATGAAGATATTCAGGTTGCATTTAATTCACCATTCTTGGTAATATATATGGTAATAGATAATAAGATTTAAAAAAAAAATATTCCAACTGTTGTAAAGAAAGTAGTCAGGGGTATATTTGACTGACATCAGTGTCATTAATTTCAAATGCAGATTAATCTTTTTATTACTGATGTGCTGTGGTACTCTTCTGTCAAGGCAGCAGTAGTGACTAGGGAAGTAGGCAACTGTGACCAAAAACTTCAGAACAGTGAAAGCTGATCAAGGGATTTTTAGCACCTAATTGTCTGGATTTGTGCTGCTTTGGTTAGCACTTTCCAATGCTAGTAATATGAAGGCAAATGTCAGGTATCTGGCATGCCTTTGTAGTAAAGAGAAGGACAGGAAAACATGTAGAAGAATGGAAAGCAAAGATATTCAGTGACATTGAAGAATGTTCATGGAAACTGGTGGGACAGACTATGCAGCTATTAGCATGGTCCAGGGATGCACACAAAGGGTAATTTTTTATTCACCTTGAAGGAGACTGAAGGCAAAAAGGGGATATAGGTGGATATTGTTTTGAAATAGCACCTTTGGAAAACTGTTGTCCAATCTGTATTAGAATGAGAGACTTACTCCACATACAAACAAAAAGCCCAAACCAAATGATGAACAACCAGCAGACCAGGCTTGGGTAATGTCTGCTATCCATATGCTGGGTCTTGTGACCTGTTTTTTTCATATGTGTGAACTGTGGGAGCTTTGAGGCAAGAGAAGAACAAGTCCAAAATAAAATATTTCCCCTTTAATTTGGAGCCTTGACAACATAGAAAGGACAATTTTAGTAAATTGAAGCTTTTATAATCCATGCTGCTTTTCCAGGTTGTTCTCCAATACTGTTGTAAATGTCAAGAGGTTCTGAGAATGCCTAAAATAAAAATGCTGAAAATATGCAGGGTTTTAATACATTTCTA
>JAOTQP010001179.1:53163417-53175400 GCA_026413545.1 Cichladusa arquata
GAATCCTCAATATGCAACTTTCTGATTTTGGAGGTAATTTTTATTTCTTTTTGTTTTCAATTTTCTATACTAATTTCAGGTTTACTGGGAAATATGTAGTGAATCTGACATCACAGGTGACTTTCTTGAGACAGAGGGATCTGTTGTCATTGCTGACCAGAAGAGCACAGCTGAGATAACTATCTACCTGTTACCTGATGATGTTCCAGAACTGGATGAAAACTATGAGGTACAGCTGATTTCAGTGGAAGGTGGAGCAGATTTAGACCATGAGAAGAGAATTTCCAAGATCACAGTGTTTGAAAATGATGATCCTTATGGAGTGTTCGCCCTGTACTCTGATCAGCAGTCAGTACTGGTGGAAAAAGCCCTGGATCGGTATGTTCAGATTAATGTAACTCGGCATGCTGGGGCATTTGGAGAGGTGATGGTCGAGTACCGTGTCATATCCCTTCATGGAGAAGCTCTAATTGAACCTGACAATGAGGTGGGATTCCTCACAATAAAGGATGGTGCCAGCTTTGGAGTAAAAAGAGTGCCAATCAGCAACCAGGTGTGTCTTACTCTTTTAGCTTTTATGATACCTGTTGTTTCCATTTGTTTCGTCGTAGTACAAATAAGATTCAAAACTCTGGCTAGTATTGACTGTGAAGAAGCAGAAAAGACAGTTTTGCTGTTAAGAATTTCCTCTTTATTGAGTAGAACTGGATTTGAAAATCACATTTTCTGATAGTAATTCCAAAATCACTGCTATGCATGTGTTCAAATATTTAATGTTTCCTTACATTGTTGTTTTGTGTTACTAACAATTCAATATCTTATTATTATATGTATGCAAATATTTTCTTAAGTTTAGTTTGGATTGTAAATAGTGATCTGTTATTTGTGACCAATGAAGAAGAACATAAATGTACCTGCAGTCTTCTGTGTTTCCTTGGTGTTTATCATTATTATCAAAGTCTTACATCCACTCTTACTTGCCCTTACAACCATCCTAAATGTTTTTAATCCTAAGGATTAAAATCAAGCTAAGGGCAATGTGTCAGATACAACTTCTTTAAATGGCAGTAGTTGCTTTACAGACTCACATTCCAGCAAACTGCTGACATATTAATTTCACAATATTGATGGCTTAACTGTAATTCTTTGAGAAACATAATCAACAAAACACTCGTGTTGAAAATGCTGCTTTGTATGTAAGCAAACAAAATCTGCAGGTTGTTAATTATTTGTACTGTTGGGTAACATGTTTTTAGTGGAGTTAAACTTCTACCTTTTTAATTAAATTCTCTCTCTCAAAGGCATTTATTTTTTTGGGCTTGAATTTTACTCTGGAACTGACTAACGTAAGCCTGGTTAGGGGAAGTGCCAAGGATGTGCCTAAAATTTTAGGAACAGCAAAATCTGCTGTGCTGCTTATTCCTGAGGAAGCTGCCAATTCACAGGTCAGTAGCCTGGTTGTGGTGTCATGTTCCTACCACAGAAGAAAGGTACACTTCACTGCAGAAGATACCTGTTATAGGAACTCAGTGATGCTTTCGTTGTAATCGATATGACAGAAGAGATTTTTTTTTATTATTATTTGTGCTGTATATTGTTCTTTCCTCTTATATAAATTCTTACAGAAATGTTTTAATACAGTTGGAAAAGGCCTCAATCTATAAAGTGTAAGTAGTGCAAATATTTACATGAAAGGGGATTTAAAAGACTAAGACTTAAAGGAAAATAAGTAAATCTGGATGATATTTCTTTAAATGTGGCAACCCCAAAGCAGATAATAGCATGTATTCAGTAGTATGTACAAAAAGAGATGGAATATATGCTGGGTGTTAATGCAGGTATCAGTAAATTTGGTAATCATTGAGTGATAGATTTTCCATTTGTCTATTTTGTATGAGAGTGAGAAAAGATAATTTGCCTACTTTGATATCGTATATGTGCTACTATTCCCTTTTTTATGCCAGGCAAAGGCATGATGAGGTTTTAACTCTTAAATTTTATGGAAATTTTTTACTTAATGATTTTAATTATCTTGAGGCATTGTTCTTGTTTTCAATTTACAGTGAAACTTAAGTCAAATAGTCTTTCTGTATGCACTGTTTACAAAAAGACTATTATATACCACATACTACTATATATCCATTTATCATTACTTTTGTAACACGCAAATTATCTTCATTCCTATTTGCTGCTCAGAGTAAAAGAAAAGTAGATCACAATGCAGCAATAATTTTGTGAACAGTGTAATGAGGCAACAACTTAATTTTCACTAGACACACAATTAATAACGTGTTTTAGACCTAGTTATATGTGTGTATATATATATATAGAGAGAGAGTGAGAGAGTAGTGCAGTTATTATCTATGAGCACTGAGGGCAGGCTTGATTCATTTTTCTTCTAAACAAATGACACAGATTGCTGTAGTCATTGTTTTCAGTACTGAAACAAACTGAAAACAGTGTCATACTTATTCCTTTCCCCTGCAATCTAATTGCTGGAAATCTAACATTTGAAAGTATTATTAAAGAGCTGTGAAGGAAATATACATATTCATTTGTCCATAGATACATGCACATATAATTATCTATATGCATGCATCTTTATTGTAAGATGCCCATTTTACACAAGGTACTATGCTTTCATGTGTTATTGTCTATTTTTATTCCATTTTCTGATAAAATCTACTATGTTTCCACAGGTTGGCTTTGAATCTGTGATATTACGACTTACAAACATTGTAGCAGGGACAGGCCACGCTGTTATAACCAGAAGAGGAGTTTATGGCTCTGTAATAGTTAGCTGGATTTCAGGATGCCCACCAGACTTAGTCACTGACTCTGTTAAACCAGGCAACATTACTCCTCCATTTGGTGAGTAATTGCTGCAACAAGTTATATACAGCTACAAGGACAACAGCTATGACAGTTGCATAAGTGATGATACCACCTTTTAGTTATTTGTACCTCTGCATGTTTCCTTTATTAATGAAGAGTCATTAGTATGAAATCGTGTGATCCAGTTTTTATCTGTAAGGGACATATTTACTTTATGAAAAAAACACAACTTTTCTTCATAGACACATGGCTATGCCTCTGAAGGACAGCTTTCTATAGGAAAGACCCTTATAATGCAGATTTCTTCACCTCAGTGGAGTGGAATGCTGACTAAAGTCCCTGTGTCAGTGTATTTCCAGGTAAAAAGAGAATTCCTGTTTAGTGATTTTGACTCTCTCAATCTTCCTCCGTTCAGGTACTGTTGTGTTTTCTTCTGGGGAGGAAAGTAAAGTGGTTTCATTTCAGGCTACTCCAAGCCTAAATAAACCTGAGACATTTGCCATCACTTTAACAGCAGTGCACAGCAATGTGTCTGGTGGAGCTCGCCTGAGGTAAGGATCTTGCTTACACTTTTGAGTTGCTCTAATGCTGTAAGAATTATGATATGTACAGAGGCATATGCCTCATACAAATCCCTATTAAATTATAGATAGCTAGCAAATTGCAGTTCCTTTTTTTATAAATTTCTATGTCTTGTCTCACATGGAAACAAATGTCAGTACTGCAGATCTGATCTGCCTGGAACTGAGGCTTTTCTTCCAGTCTGTTTCCTAGCATTGGGTTCTGAGGTGCCTAGAATGTGTCTAGAGAATTATGGAGACAGTTAGAAAAGACAGTTAGGTTGAAGAACCAAGATCAACTGTTTTAACCAGGAAGCTGAAGAATGAAATAAACTGTCAATTTCAGTGTCCCTAAGAATCCATATTTAGAAGATCTTAGATGACAAACATTATTTAAAATAAATCAAATGAAATAAGAAACGCTCTAAAATGCCTAACTTATATTAAATCCCCTTTTTATTCTGAAAAATTAAAACATTACATTCAATGTAGTTTTTCATCTCACTTAAATTGTTATCTGTTCTTCAAACTATTTTCACTCTTCCATATTGAAGATGAAAGTGTATAAAAAAATGGGCATACAGTGACACCGTATGGAGAAAGGTGTTGGGTTCACCATGTTGAAACTGCACTGGCAAATTTGAAGGAAGTCAGGAGTGAACCAGATGTCTAAATTCCTCAAACTGACTCTTTCTTCTAGGCTTGTCCATCCTGTGAACTCGAGTCCCTCAAGCACATGTTTACTTTGTGAGTCAAATACCTTGAGTGTATGAGAATAATCTTTCCTAGAAAACTTAGGACTGCATCCCATAAGACATAAAGCTTACAATTACTTAGAAGGTTTTTTGGCTTCCTAAGTGGTGGAAAAGTCTCATCTGTTAGCCAAATCCACTCTCTGTAGTTGTGCCATTTGGTAGCCTCTGGCATTAAATAATGGTTTAGTTCTAGAGGAAAGGAGATGACACAAGATTTAGCAGAGTCAGTCTAATATTTTGTTATAAGAAGGGGTTATATTTAATATGAACAAAGTAAAGCTTAAACTGATTTTAATAACAAGACTCAGATCTGGGAAAAAAGTACTTTGAGTAATATTGTAAAGAGGCAGTATTTCAAAACCTTACTGTATATTTTAAAATAACTTTCTGTCCTTCTCTAGCTTCCTAGCTAAAACTGTAGACCTGCTAGCATCTGTCTACTTCACAGCTTTCCCTTGGTAGAGGATGTTTGTTCAGTGTTTAAAACTGGTATTACTTGTAGTGGCTCTATTATATTCCTGTATGATGTCCCTGGTAGGAAGACCTACTTTCCTTTGCCTCTCCATTTTGTCAGGAAGATCATATTTTATTTATCATTTACTCAGTATCCTGTCCTGACTTAGGATGCATTAATCCTGTGGAGGGCTGCTCAAACATTACAAAAGCATTTTTCAGGGAATCTCTTTATATCTTGCTTTGTGTGGTTTCCATTTCTTCGCCCTACTGTTACACATTTTTTAATCCACTTTTTTACAGCCATCATTGATTGCTCACTGAAAATTATTATGCTTGATTGTTCTGCTTTCCATTATTTGTATTTCCTCTCTCAATGTGATCTTGTTTCTGTTTCAGATCAGGATTTACAATAGCTAAAATTGAGCCAATGGGGATCTTCCAGTTTGATCTTAACTCAAGATCAATTTCAGTTGAAGAAGATGTTCAGGTAGTCAGACTATGTGTCCAAAGATTATTTGGTTTTCAAAATAATCTCACTAAATTGACATATCAGACCATTCCAGGAAGTGCCAAACCACTAGAAGACTATATACCCATCTACAATGGAGAGCTCATGTTTTTACATTTTCAGACAAATGCGGTGATAGAAATATCGATAATTGATGACACTGTGTCTGAAATACAAGAATTTTTTTTTGTAAATTTGACTTCTGCGGAAATTCTGGATGTTCAGCCTGTGAACCTTGACTGGAGTCCCCGTTTGAATCCAGCTTTCAGTGTTGCAACAGTTAATATCCTGGCTAATGATATTCATCATGGAATACTAAGTTTGGGGCCAGAGTTTATTTATGTTGAGGAAGATACAAACAACAATGCCTCCAACATAGCAGTGCTTCAGATCAAAAGGACCAAGGGATTTACTGGTAATATTAAAATAACTGTTAAAACCTTTGGGGGAGTGAGTGCACAGAGTGGAGAAGATTTGTATCCTTTTGGAAATATTTATGGAAAATCAAACTTCACATGGGCAATGGAAGGAGAAGATTTTGAAGAACAGACAATCTCTCTGACTTTGTTGGATGGAGAAAGTGAATGCCAAGTGTCCATAAAAATTTTTGATGATGATGAGCCTGAAGGACAAGAATTATTTTATGTTTTCCTCTCAAATCCTGAATATGGAGCTCAGATTGTGGAAGGAAAGGATGAACATGGATTTGCTGCTTTTGCAACAGTAATTATTGCAGGTAATATTATTTCCCCCAGGAGGTGAGTAAATATATTTCAGTTAAATAACAGTAAATAACTATATGTTCTCGTAGCAATTTGCATGTAAAATTGGAATTCTGTATGATAATAAGCAGGGTATTCTATTCCCAAATGTAATGTTTTCCAAATCAGAGGAAGCGTCTAGTGCACAAAGCCCACTTAGCATCCCTTGGCAATGTAACTCAAAATACATCTATAGGTGCGGCTTATCTCTGTTCTTGTTCTTTATGAAGGGAGAACACTGAGCATAAGTGTTTGTGTTGGAGATGGAGTAGGATTGCAGGCTCATTTGGTTTTTTGCCATTTTCCTTGTTCCAACCCATCCTCCTGGGATGTGAGATTCTCATCTCAGTAGATCTGTGACTTCCAAATTCAAAGAATAGATGTGTGACTATGAGAAGGGTCATCAATTAACTTATGGCATGAAAATGGAAGTGCCCAAGAGGAAGCTATTATAGAACTGCTGGGCTTCCATTGTTTCTTCTCAGTATTGTACAAATCGTCCTGCTGCATTCAGAACAAAATATTTTGTAAAACTGTAAATAATGGCCACTTCTTGACAGTTTATGGCACAGAAAGATCACTGCATTTTTTTTTTTTTTTGCTTGGTTTGTTTCTAAAGACTAGATGATTTATATTTTGTCACTTCACTTTGTTTTCTCAAGATCCAGAACGCTTTAAGCTTCTTTTACTTTTTCTTTTACCTGTTCTTTTTTTTCCTTTTCCTAACTTAATCGTTGAAGCTTTATTTTGTAAAAGAAAATGTCATGGGGCTTTTGAATACAGGAAAACATAGTTCCTACTGAGACCATAAGATTACCTAAAAGAGGAGAGACAAAAATTTACTGACCCAGTATTTAAATACTGCATTATGGCAGCAGTGCTTGATGGGAGATAGTGAGTATATGTTGAAATAAGATTTAGCCTGATATTTTTTTTAAATTGAGTACAGATAGCCAGTGGCTGGTTGCCTGGGGAGGTTGCATGGTCTCTCTCCATCCCTGGAATTTTTTTGATCTCCAAAACTCTGGGCCATCTGGTCTGGTTACAGAAATAATTCAGCTTTGAGAATAGTATTGGACAAGAGACTTAAAGGGCCCTTTTAACCTTATTACATTGGCATTCTGTCTGATGTGTTTCACGTACTTTGTATTTTTAAATTAAGTCTTTCACTTTTATAATGGATGGAGTTTGTACAAAGTAGAAAAAATAGTTTCTGTTTTCATTCTTTGCTACTATGCAGTTCATACCTGCAGTGTAGTCATGCTCTGCTTCTGGGGATGGAGGACAGGAATTAGCATACTTAGTCACCAAGGAAGAGTTTTTCTTTCAGTCACTATGCTGCTGTGAGAAAGTGATGTCAGAACTCCAATTTACCCTAGCTTTTAGATGTCTGTTGGGCTTACCAACTGCATATAGACCAGTCTAACCTGCAATGTAGATTAAATTTTAGAAAGAAGTTGTGCATTCAGAACGAATTTTAGGCTAACTCAGTTTAGTCTAACCAAGAAAGCAAGGTCCAACATTACTGGGAGTTTTGTGTATTTAGATAGTCTTAAGAAATCAGTGTAGGTATTGAGAACTAGGATTAAACTGTGCTGCTGTATGAATGTAGGAAGCAACCATGTTTATATACAAAAAGAGATCATATGAAACACGTTCTCTTCATGTGCATTGTCTCTAGAATTTACCATGGAAGTAAACAGTTCCCTGGATATGCATGTTAACTGCAGAAGTATGTATATAGGCACAGGTTGCAATTTGAGCTTGTATTGAATACCACACAAGTGGTATACCCATATTACCGAGTGTCCATAAAATTGGAATATGAAACAACACATTGAGGAGAAGAGTTGAAGCATGTACCTGCATTTAAGCGTAGAGATAAATACTACAGGTTAAATATTTGTGCATGCATATAAGCAACACACAGTTTCTGTTCATCTTATTATATATATTGACTTCTAGTAAGCACTGTGGTGGAATTAGATTGCCTTTCAATTCAAGAGTAAGGCCATCACAACCTGCAAGGAGAAATCCTTTAGAAGCAAGAATTGATTGAGCACTGTAAAGACATTAGTTTCCCCTCATTAACGCTGAGAATTTTTATCTTCCACTGCTGTTTTTCTGAAGTTACGTGCATTCCCCCTGAGAAAAATTGGTGTTCTACAGCTCGTTAGTTCCATACATAGAATTAAAGGTGCAAGAGAAAAGCTAATGTAATCATCTGGGAAAATGGATGGATTCAACATCATAGGTAGGATGAATAAGAAAGCTTAAGTTATGTCAGTGGAATCCCATCTTTATCACATTACCTACTTATATGTTGAGGCCCTTTTCTGCTCAGACAGAATGTTTTAGGATTTATGATAAATGTAGCTGGAATAATTATCTCAGAAGGGCATTATAACCAAGGCTTTTGAGATTGTTTTGGAGATTACTGTAAACCTAGTCTCTTGAAGTCAAGGACTTTAGGACAGTCAGGACAACAGAAGTCAGTCAATTTGTTGAATGCTGCTGGAAATACAAGCTAACGTGCAAAAATGGTTCCAGGACTGTCATAAGGAATTTACTTCCAAAAACAGTTGTTATTATTCTATTGATTAACATAAAATTTAGAAATACTAAATTCTAATTTGAAATTCTAGAATGTAAATGAAGAATAGAAATAGTGAGATAATTGAGTTGTCCCTAAACAGTACTTTGCAGCATGCTGTTGATACCTGACTGGGTTTTTAGCGGTTGTGCATATTAACTTTCAGCTTAACTTTCCTGCTTACTATTGTCATGGACTGTTTCTTACACAGGAAGTGATCTCCAGAATGGCATTTTGGGATTCATTCCAGAAGTACAAAGTGGCCTGATACTTGATGAAGACTCAGAAGACAGAGAGGTGCTGCTGACTGTCGCACGACAACCAAACAGGTGCAGGCAACAGCAGATTCTAGTGCTCTTCCCACACCCTGTAACACATTCTCTTGAATCACAGGAGCTACTGATAGTGGAAGAGGTTTTCATCACAGGGCTTTATATAAATATTTCCCTTTTAGCTCCTTTAATAGCTTCACAGATTTTGTCAATGGGGCATTTAAGTTGTGAATATATTTGGGTCTGCCACTTTATTGGTATCAAGCAGAAACAGGAAAAAACTCAGATGCTTACCATTTTATACTGTAAGTCAGCAAGTGGGAAGATTTTGCTTAAGGTAAAGTATTTGCTAAAGGTGTAAGTCCAGTTCTCACCTCTTTGTGTAATGTAAGTAGGTATGAATACTACAAGGAGCAATTAGGAAGTTATATAAGTGTCAGTATGCGTATGTCTTCACTTTTTTCCTAATTAGCGCATATATATATATATAGTGTACCTTTATGTGTACTTTAAAAAATATGATCAAGTAGGGTAAGTCTCTTACGCTTACAGGAAAGACAAATTCTACCTGGCTTTCCAGACCAATAATTACTATAGTATTAATGAAAATACTTGGGCACATCCCTGCTTTCCAAGCACCAATGTCTCTTGTTCAGATAATCATGTGTTATCTGAAACAAAAATTAAGAATCTGGGTTCTTCCCATAATTTTTTTATTTTCCTCTTCTGTTATTTTTTTATAGCTAAATAGATATTAGAGGAAGAAATTTAAATTAAAAGATCTATTTTTTTCATTTTAAATCAATTTATTCCATAATGATAAGTTTTGAATAATAACATAAAATGTATGTTACATCTGTGCTTTATGTTTCCTAAATCTGTTGTGCCCTCCTTCAGAGTACATGCATACTCCTCTCTTTTGCTTACAGGGCTTTTGAAGATGTAACAATCTTCTGGCGTGTGACCTTTAATAAAACAGCTGTTGTCCTTCTGAAGGATGGCGTGAACTTGGAGAATGAACTTGTATCTGTGCTGGGAGCCACAACCTGTGTGGCAGGTCAAACTATGTGCAACATCTCCATTGAAATAAAACCTGATAATGTAAGTAATTATTGCTCATTTACGTACAGCATTGAATTGCAATTTGTCAAGATGAAAAAACTCCTCTGATCCAGAGGAACTGAGGCTTAGTTTTGAAGATAGTAACTTGATATCTGCTCAACTTCTCTGGAACATGTTTATTTATAGTCTTGTACTGCCTCCATTGTGACTGGTAAAAATAAGTATTTAGTTTGAAGAGTAAATTGCAGATCTTACATTTTTATATAACAGTAAGAAGAAAGAATGGAGTTGTTTCAATGAAATGTTGCATCATACACTCTTATCCTTCACCCAGTAAGTTTTCCATCTATCAAAGTATTTCTTAGGGTGGTTTATAGAAAACATTCGGTAAGTAATATGCAAGTAATTCTGCAAGTAATATGCCATTGCACAAAAAAAACCTTTCGGTCTAATTTGTGTGTAATTTTATATTCCTAAATCTAGCACAGTGATCTGTGAAAACTCATAAAACTGCATAAGAATCTTCGAGTGTCTAAAAATGTGTGGCTGTTCACATATACCTTGTTCACATCCTCCTAATTCAATTTAGGAGCCATCATCCACTAAATTGCACTTGTCTAAGTCTAACAGTCTTGCAAGACCCAGCTGGGACTCTAAAATACACACATAATTATATTGACACAAAACACAGTATTCAGTCATTTTTATTGAGAAGAGAAGGAAAAAAATATTTTAGTGTGCATACCCAGTGGTTAGAGTAGTCCCTTAAGAAAGGAAGGATGAATGTTTGCCATTCTTTTAAAGTTGGAGAGTTTTAAATTTTCTAAGAAATTATCCTTGCACCCAGGCTAGTGGCAAAGGCAAGGTCTGGGCAATGGAAAATCACAGTATGGGAAGATTTCCATGCTTTTTTCTGACTCAGTTCTAGAAATATTGCAAAATACTGTATGTGGGAAATAGGGATTTCTTATTTAGGAAGTAGGATGCATTCCCTTAGTTCACTTATAGGGCCATTTTCCTTCTCCATCTTCAGATGTTATCTTTACATTACAGAGCCAATGAATAGGTGTATAGGGCACAGGCTGCCTTGCTGAGTAAACTGAGATTATTGAACTTTTAAACTGAGATTAAACTTTAGACCAAAGAAGTGATATCATATTTAATGACATCTGTGCAGAAGCTGCAGAGACATGCAGTTGTGCCACATGAAACACAAGCCTGTGCCATTCTAGCAAGTGCTAACGGAAGGCTAAAGCTCCCCATTCACCCCAATATAATTGTGCCTGTCATTAGTCAAGAATATTTCATTTAGAGAACAACTTAACAATTTAATTGAAATCATATGGTATTTATCCCTCCAAATATTTCCTAATTCTTCTTCCAGTTCTTCTTTCAGAAGTTAGCTTGTAAATTAGTAGCAAATGCATTAAAAAATGATGAAGTAAAAAATACATTAAATAAGTACTTTACACTTTTGTAGTGCACATTCTAGCTTTTGTAAGTTTTACTTTATCAGCAGTACTGACTTTATCAGCTAAAAATCCTAGAATTAAAGTAAGATTTCCAAGAACTCATTGCTGAAACACAAAGCTTTTTTATGTAATGTGTTGACCCTGGCTGGATACCAGGCACCTACCAAAGCCTCTCTATCACTCCTCTCTGCAGCTGGTCAGAGGAGAGAAAATACAACAAAGGGTTCATGAGTTGAGACAAGGACCAGGAGAGATCACTCACCAAACACCATCATGGGAAAAACAGGCTCAGAGATGTTAAATTAATTTTTTGCTAACAAAATCAGATCAGGATAATGAGAAGTAAACTAATACCTTAAAACACCTTCTGCCCTCCTCTCCCTCCTTCCAGCTCTACCTCTTCCCCTCCAGCAGCAAGCAGAGTTGGGAAGTGGGGGTTATGTTCATTTCATCACACATTGTTCCTGCTGCTGCTCAGGAAGAGGAGTCTTTCTCCTGCTCCACCATGGGGTCCCTCCAATGGGAAACTTCTTCAACATGAGTCCATCCCACAGGCAGCAGTTCTCCATAAACTGCTGCAGCATTGTCATCCTTCCACAGAGTGCAGTCCTTCAAGGACAGGCTGCTCCAGTGTGGGTCCCCCCATGTGGTCAAAAGTCTTACCAGGAAGTAAAATAGTAAAAAATTGGCTTCAATGATTGCCATTTTT
>JAOTQP010001179.1:53251494-53263886 GCA_026413545.1 Cichladusa arquata
GCTGTTCTCAGTCCCTCTGTGGGTCACAGCTCTCTCAGGCTGTTCTCAGTCCCTCCAGATCTGGGAAATGCTGCAGCCCATTCCAGGCCCGGTGTGTCACAGCTGCCAGCTCCTGCTGCTCTTCCGGGTTTTCAGTCCAGAGCAGGTTCAAACAATTCCAAAAACACAATCCAGGGAACTTCTCTGCCTGAGCTAGTCAAAAACTAACTAAAAGCAAAGGAGAGCTCTCTCCTGCTGTGCACTGCAGACAACACCGTCTGTGTGAACGATTTCGGGGAGCAAGTGCAGTCTCTGATAACAAACTCTGCACCTCTTCTCTCCCCCTTCACTCCTGGAACCAGTATTAAAGCTATAGAACTCAATATTCAGTACCAACAGAACGGACTGGGGATATACAAGCATCATAAAGTCACCCCAAGACAGTTGCTTAGACAGTGCATTAGCTACTTATCCAGACAACATACAGTCCTCTGAGATTTGGCATAGTTGTGGACAAGACCCAAATTGTAAATGCCTTGTGAATGTGAAATCCTGGTATGGTATTAGACAAAGGAATAGTTGCTTCCCCCCTTTTGTCCACTGTTGCTATCTTAGGGGCTGAGGTATTATATTCCTACATGTCTGGCAGCCTGAAGACAGTAATTACCTCTTGAGTTTGTTTATTTACTTGATAAAATATCTGGATTTACTCAAATCAGAAGATAACATCTCTTTTGGTTTTATACAGGAAAATCTCCACCCCCAATTACATAACCTATGTCTAATGTTGCATGGGAACAATTTTAAAGAATAAATATTAAGTCTTTAGTCTCCTCAGTGTGCAGTGTGAACATTCTCACACCACTCAAGGAGTTACACATGCACCACCCGACCAGGGAACCTTCACAGAGGGCAGCTCCAGGTGGGCCATGGGTGCCTCTCCTGACCCCTTGCCACACACACCCTCCTTCTCAGGTGTACTTTCTCATTCTTCAAGCTTGACCCTTGTTTTCCCATAGCAGAGTGTCAGATTTTTAAAAATAAGTAATTTAAGAGTGGTGCAGTACCTGCTAGCTGGCAGAGCATGGGAAATTAAAAGGCCCTAGACTTAGGATAAACATTACCTAAGAATAACAAGAACATCAGTGCAGTATCAATGTTCTTTTCCATTTTAGCCAAAAATATATCTAGGTGTAGGACCACATCTTGTCAAGTAAGGCTTCAGCAAATCCAACTGCTCATGCTAAGCAAGTAAAGCAAAACAAGCAACATACTAAATCTGAGTAATATAACTCAATTTAAGTCATTCTACTTTAAAACTTGCTTTATTAAAGAATATTCTGAGTTGGAAGGGACTCACAGGGATCCTTGAGTCCAACTCTTAAGTGAATACAGAGATTGCACCCACAACCTTGGCATTATTAGCACTGTTCTACCCAGCTGAGCTAATCTCAGATCATGCTAAACAACTTACATCTCTCAACAAAGGGATACGAGATGGTCTCCAAAAAGTTTAAAGCTGGTTTAGGGGTTGACACTGTTTAAGCATAAATTCTTTTCGGTGAATACTAAAGGTCCAAGAAATCTTTCCTGAGTCTCTGAAATAGTAATTTAGTGTATATCTTAATTCCAAACTATTTTTTCCTCTTCTTGTTAACATTAAATTAATTTTGTTTAATTCCAATATGCATGTATTCATTTTTTTTCCCGGCAGGTTTCATTTCTGGCCTCTGCTTACATGAGCCAGCATATCTCAGAGGAAAGCTGCTTTGCCCTTGCATCTGTTACTCATTACCTTTACCTCTGCCAGTTCAGCTGGATGCTTATTCAGGTTGGTATCTTAGTCCTTTTTATCACTTCCCCAAAACACCTGTAAAAGTAACTGATAGTTAGACTGTATTTCTATTATATTTTAGTGCATATATATACATATCTGTATATCTATGTATAGAGAGAGATATACAGCACAGAAATTCAGTGCTACTAGAAGGCCAAACCTTTAGATGGCTTTTATTAAACGTACAGTGACACAACTCCAGGGGTAAGTATACAAACACTATAAAGCCTTTTTCCACTCATTTCTGTTGCAGCTATGTAAGAATGTCCTCATCTCACTTCATCCTCAGAACAAGGAAGAATTATTTTTCTTACTGTTAGTATTTTTTCTAAATATCTCATATTTAGTCTTTTGAAACAGTCCCTTACAGGTGAAGCATAAATGTAAACTACACTGTTTGTTGAGTCAGTGGCATTTTAGTCACTAAACTTGTATAACATGACAAACATATCTTCACAATTTTGCATTAAAATGCAGAATATATGTATTCATAACTATTGCCAGAATTTTTATAGAGTCATAGAATCATTTAGGTTGGAGAAGCCCTCTAGTATCATCAAGTCCAACAGTTAGCTCAGTACTGCCAAGCTAAACCATGTCCCCCATCCTTTTCTCTGGCTGAACACCCTCAGCTCCCTCAGTCATTCCTCATCAGACTAATATTTCAGACTACTCACAGCTCTGTTTGCTCATTTGGTATATCATAGAACAGTAAATGGTGGAAAAAACAATTGAACTAATACAGAACACCATGAACAATCTAAATAGTTATGGAAAATTACCTGTTAAAGTTTGTCAAAATAGCAAGCTGTGGGGTTATATGAAAAATACATTATTATGCCCTTATCTAGAAATATATATTTTGCACTAGTATTGAGTTAGGTGATTTATTTTTCTGTTATTTTAAAAGGATTTGTCCTCAGCATATTTATTATAGCATATAGCTTTATATATGCAGTTCCATATCTTACCATACAAATCCTCCAATATGCAGGCTGCCAGACCAAACCAAGAATTGCAAATTAGGCTGCATCTAAATGCAACTTTCTGTCCCAGTAACATTCATGTGATATGTGGCAGTTTCCTGGGATATGTCAGGCTCATATTCATTGATAACCCTAGCTCAGCTGTGCTCAGTAGCCTTAGCAATGAGCCATCTACATGTAGATGGCCTCAACAGAGAAATTTGTTTGCTTGGCAAATGATGTTCTTGTAAGCTAACTACTCTAAATTATTTTGTAAACTGTAAATTATATTCTTCACAGGTTTTCATTCACTTTATTCCTAAATTGCTTCAGAGCTCTTCACCATTTGCTAATTTGGACAAAAAAAGTAACGTTCTTAAGTTTCTTTTTTACTGGAATGTCTCAAGCTTTGGAAATTCAGGGTTTGATAATATTTCATCGTCCCATTCTATGTGTTTTCCATTGCAAAAACATTTTACATTTGAGTTGCAAAAATTACATATAATGCCAAAAAAATTGTAAGACTGTTACGGTGATTTTTATCTCTGTAGTTGAAATCCAGTGTTGTTTTTTTTTAAGTAGACTTTGGTCAAATCCTAAGAACTTGCATAATATATAGCATTTAGTGGAGCCTCAGGCTTGTGTTAAAGATGAAGACTCTTCATGGAAATCTGGCAGGACAAAAGTGCTTAAGAGGGAATCCATCAGACTGCTGAGTAATGAGCTGCCAGGAGTAAAACTCAGAAAGAAGACAATTCTCATTTTTGTAGGTACAAGTCTTCAGCTGAGAATAATTCCTGAACTTTGAAAGACCCAAAAGGAAAGAAATAATCTGAAATGTAGATCAACCTAGTCCTCAGCTACGGCTTGCTCCTTTTGGCTGGGAATAAGTCTTGAATTTATATATCTAATTATGGAGTGAGTAAGATATATCAGGGCACAGGAAGGAGTGCTGGGGATATCTCTGTGCATGAATTGGTCCCCATGACAACTCTAGAAGAGCTTGTGGATCCAAGGGGAAACCAGACTGATTTGGGAAGTCTGGATGCTACTGCTGTTTGAATGGCAGACTTAAAGGTCTGGGAAATTAATGCTTGTATTTCTCAGCACATGAACACATGAATTGATCTGAAAAGCAGAATTAATAATGTATTTATACTTAAATGGGACTTAAATACTTATGTCTGGAGAAGAACAGAAATACAGGAGCACATTCTGTGCCCTTTGTGCAGTCACTCTGCCCTCTGAGAGGCTGCATAGCGTAGTGCATATGTTTGATCTTTGACTTACATCCTACAAACCTGCAAGTGACTACCTTGATTTCAGGGTACAGAAATAGGTGAGTGTGATAATCCAATACAAGCACTGTGCAGCTATGTGGAACTGAAACATCCATAAAATCCAGGTGATTTTTAGGGAACAAAAGGTGGTGGAGCAACATTTCCAGGCAACAACTCTCTGTAAGAAAACACAGATTTAACAGTACAGTCAGAGATGTACAGATTCATTTCTGTGGTCCAGATCAAAGATCTTTACTTCCTAGATAACTTCCTTTTTTTTTTTTTTTTTTTTTTTTTTTGGTGATCTTTCCATCTTCTGCTAGTGCTTGGTTTAGTAATTATGCTTAACATTTTGTCTTACATCAATGCTCTTTACAAAACAATTTATCTATACCTTCATGTTTTAATTCTTGCTCTCTTTTAAGCTTCTTGTATTTGTAGACGTATTCAACGTCAGTATTTCTGCTACAAATGTAGCTCCTGCTAATATATTAACTGAAATGTAAGAAAGGAAAGGATTCCCGGGGTCACCTGGTCCATTTTCAGCATCAGGACAAAGATTCCATCAAATCATCCTTGCTTGTCTGTTTCTCTCCCTTTCTTATTGTATGGTCTTATTGTATGGTCTTGTTTCTTGCTTCTTATAGAGAGAATTTGTAAATCACAGGAAGTTGATAGCATTACCCAATTTTTTAAAGGATGAGGCTTTCTTAACTGCAGAAGAAAAGGAGTAAGCAAGGTGCAAATGGCTCTTCACGGGCCTGAAATATTTGCTTTATATTAATGTCTGACAGGCAGAGTCCTCATCCTGACAACTGTCCCTTTGTACAACTCAACAGCATAAACCTATGTTTTCAAATGCATTTATTGTAGAAGCACACCCTAAGAGTGTCTTCCAGCATGACAAGGAAAATAAATTTCTTCTCTTGGTATTTTCTAAGGAGTTGCAAAAAGTAAGTTACAGAAAAAATTGAAAGCTGTCTGTTCAGGGGAAAAAAAAAATCTGTAGTTTTCAATTGCCAATTGTGACACATAGTAAAATTATGGAAAAATTATGATTGTGCTTTATTCAGCTTTTGCTTGAGTGAATTAAATCAACAGTGAAAGTGTCAATTCAACAAGCAAACCAGAATAAAAGTAATGAACTTGCTATCACCCATACCTGAATCTTTCTCCTACATCGATTTAATGGCACTATAAATTTCTATAAATTCGTGTCAGACTTGTAAGATGTTTACTGATCTTAAAGTGAGTCTGATGCTTTTCTTTTTATTTTAAGAATAATTCATGGACTGCTTAACAGCATCAAAAAAGGAATTATATGAAAGCATACAATTATTATTAAATGACCTCTCCAGGTATTCATAAAAATAAGAAAGAAGGAAAATGAAGTTTTCCTGCTGAATTGGAAAAGACTTTAAATAATCTTGCACCTGTTTGCCAGCTATCTGCAGAATATCACAGGTGGTGAGGCACTGGAACAGATTGCCCAGAGAAGTGTGGCTACTTCATCCCTGGAAGTGTTCAAGGGCAGTTTGAAGATGAGTCTTAGAACAACTTTTATGCCCTCATTTAGTGATGGTACTCTCCAATTTAGTGTTCCTGCTGAATCCATGCACTGCTCTCTTGCTCCCAGCCTTGCTCCAGCCATGCCTACTGCAAAAATTAACCCTGTTCTGGCTGGTACCAGGACACTGGTCCTATGGCAAATATCCCATGCTGGGAGATGTGGAACTAGATGGCCCCTTCCAGCAAAAAATTTCTAAAATTCTGTGATTAACACTAAAGATAAATGAATGAATGAATAATTTAAAAAGCAAATAAATGTTTCCCAGTTTTGGGAATGTAGTTTCCATTTATTACCTCATTTTAAAAGAAAAAAAACTTTTACTGAAGTTCACATTATCTTATCAGAGTGTTATGTGAATAAAAATTATTTTGCATTCTATATCAGAGCAAATCACAACTTGCCCATTTGTTCTTCTATCTGACCAGCTAGAAAATGGACTGTACATTTTATTCTTCTTTTGAACTGGTAATTGTTTCAGGATGACAACAGGAAAGGATTTGCTAAAATTAGCTCCTGTATTATTTAATTTAATTAATTACATTTTGAAGCATCAAAAGAGGTTGAAGATAAGAACTAGTAATTATCAAAATACTAAATGTGACTGTGCAGAAAATGTGAATAATCCAATCTCACCCACACCTTTACAGCAGCATTGGTGTTAAGTGTTATGCTGTGATAGATGAGATGAGATATCTAAATATTGCTAACCAAACAGAGATCAAGAGCATGAGGTATGGTTTCATAGAAAGCCACTTCAGTTGGATGACTGAGAACAAGGTTTACCACATTGTCAGAATCAGCAGAACCAACAGTCCCTGAGTGTAATGACATATATAGTTAAAGGATTTTGCTCTCTGGAAGTGCTTACAGTGAGGCACAGCCTAGCCAGGTGTATGATATAACAAGTGTGTTTATTGACATAAAGTGACAAACAGAATTTTGAATGACTTTCAATCCCACAAAAAAGAACAACCAAATCTTTCCACAAGCTGTATATTTTTGTCCAAATACCATTTTCATCTGTTTAATATTTTCTTCCTATGCATGTCCAGCAATGGAATTGATAGTTTTCCCTTGTTCTTTCAATCTACACAGGATAGTTGCAATTACATGGTGGGATTTNNNTGATCTTTTAAGGAAAATAAACTTTTCCTTTGTTCCTATAGCACCAATCACCAATCAATGAAAACCAAAAAAAGACATAATTTTTGTACAATTTATATAATTATATACACTGGACAGAGCCATGAATTCTTATTCTCTAGAAAAGCATTTAAAACACTTACTAACCTTTGTGAACAAGTTGTTAGCATGAAATGTGCATTATTATCAATGAGATAAAGTATTGCATAATCACGCTATATAAATCACATTTTAAAAAATTGTAAAATTATAGTTAACTAATGAGACCTATATAAGGAATCCAGAAACAACTAATTAAGTACTTGAATGTGAAGAGTAGGTGTTCCTGAATAAAGGAGTAGACAAGCCCTTGGCTGAGGGAAATGTGCAAAATAAAATAAAATAATCACATTGCATTGTCACAGTATATGAACTTTTACTTATCCTTACCATAGATGGCTGAAAATGAAGCATGCAAATCAACATTATTAGATTAAACACTTGTGTAGATCATGGAGAGAGATGGTTATGGTTTAGGATTAATGAGTGCCTGAAGGTGCCTGTCCTTGTCACTGTTGAGTGACAAGATGCTCTTAAAGGCATAAGCTCGAATTAGATACCTTATATGCAGAAAAAGACAATTAATCCCTTATTCACCCCATATAAAAGACCAAAAATAATAATATAGTAGGTGGTATAACAATTTTGAAGTGGAGAAAGTCAAGAAAAGTTTTTTAAAAGGTATTTTTATTATCAATAGCTTAGGTGTTTATTAGACAGTGGTGAGTAGATATGCATTTAAAAAATGCTCACACATGACAGTGTTTCTACTATGAACAACTTGAAGAAAACTCAAAAATCTAAGCAATAGGATGAGCATTCTGTTGTACTTGGAGGGTTTCCTTATTCATACTACCAGTTCTTTAATGAGGTTTCAGGTATTCCACTATTTTGATTAATATATGGTTTTAAACCAAATTATGCTATTTGATGGTGAGTTGATCATAAGAAAACAGACTGTTTTAGAGATGCCTGTGAATTTATGTCCATTTATCTGCAGTTTTTTTCTCAAACTCTTATGCGTGTATTACACGAAATCATAGAACTGTTGAAGTTTTAGTGGCACCTTGGGACTGTCTAGTGCAACACTCTGCCTTGAATACCTGGGGCTGGTTGCCCAGCACCACGGTCAGTTTGGTTTAGGTTCTCTAAGGGCACATACTCCACAACCTTCTGGGCATCTTGGCCCAGTGTTTGACCACCCCCACAGTAAGAAAGCTTTTTCTTGTATGCAGATTGAGCTTCTTGTATGTTAATTTGGGCCCATTGCCTCTTGCCCCATCACTAGGCATCACTGAGGAGAGTCTGTCTCCCTCTTCATTACTGCCTCCTGTCAAATGTTTATACATATGGGTATGATCCCCCTGAGCATCCTATTTCCAGGCTGAACAGCCACAGCTCTCCCAGCCTCCCCTCATGGGAGAAGTTTTCCTTCTTCCCTCAGTCATCTTCATGAACCATTGCTGGGCTTGCTCCATGTTGGTCTTGTACTGCTGAGCCCAGCACAGAACCATAGAAGGAGCTTAGGGCATTTCCTACAAGATACATACAGCTGAACAATAGCATAAAAATATTAAATACAGATCAGATTTAGAAATATGCTATGCCAGTCTTCTATGCGAAGGTATGAATATCTAGAGAAAAAAGTCACTTTTGTGCCAAAAAGCTATTTTTACATTGCAAAAATAGTGTTCCCTACTAAACAGGGTGTCTCTTCCTCTATGTTAGTCTATTTTGAAATAGTTATATAAATAAGCATATTGCTTTTATAATGTCTTTTTGTTACTTAAGGAAAAGAAGTGAGGACAAGGTATTTTCATTAAATGGTGTTTATATACATCCACAAGTACCAGGGCAGAAATTTGCTGCATTGTGACCTTAGCGATTTGATTTTTGGCATAATTTATCACCAGCAAGTCTACTGATTGTTTTTGTGCATTATTCTTCAGGCTGTTAATTTCTGGTATGTCCTTGTGATGAATGATGAGCACACGGAGAGACGTTATCTGCTTTACTTCCTTTTGAGTTGGGGACTTCCAGCTTTTGTCGTTATCCTTCTTCTAATTATCCTGAGAGGAATTTACCATCACAGCACAGCACAGATTTATGGCCTTGTCTACGGTGATCTGTAAGTATTTCCTTAAAAATGCATGAACTACCTTGAAAAGCATTTCTGTTTTGGTTTGTACATAATTTTCTTCCATGTAGAGAAGGGGGCTATGTCCATAGACAAGTGAAGAAATGGTCAGGGGACTCCTCATTTGGTGGAGACAAGGCAAGTGTGTCACCCATATGCAGCACAGCACTTTCTGTGCAGTTGGGCTTTGCTCCAGTTTCTCTTTCTGGCAGAGCTGGCTCAAGCATGTCTGCTTAGTGACTGAATTATTTATTTTTTTCTGAGAATGTGTAATTCCAGGCTAAAGAACAGAAATGGCTTCTGCTGCAGATTGAGGAAAGAGCATGGTTTTCTTCAGTTTAATTTCCGTGATAAAAAACCTCAACACCAAATCAAGCCTTAACCTCCCCTTCTCTTGTGTTATTAAATATATGCTTTGCTAAGAATTATTACTACATTATCATGTCAAATATTTTTCCTGAGTTATTTCTCTTGTAATAATGAATGTGTTATATTCCAAATTGCTCCAAATTTGAGAATTGCTGTGTTGTTGACAATTATCACAGCCCTTTCAAAGCCATATATAAGCACAGAAAACGGTCCTAATTAAAACAGTATATCTTCTTAGAAGCAGATGCATTTAAGTGGAGATACATAGATAAATATTGTTGCTCTTTCCTACCTTTTTTTTTCCTCTGATTCTTTTTCTGGCAAACTTAATCTGTGACGATAGCCCTTCTAGGATATGAGGATAATATACTTACTGATTTTGTATCATAATTCCATGCTTCATGTGCAGAAAAGACTAAACACATACCTTCTTTTTAAAACAAATGAATGTACAAATTCTTTTTATGAAAACATCATATGAGGTTGCTTTCAGGGTAGACTCATAGCAGGAGAATATTCATCTGTCTTTAACAGAGGAGGAAGATACAGTGTGCATCATTCCATTATAAGAGACCAAAATTTAGTGTTGTGTGTTTTTGTCACACAAGGAGAATTCCTATGACAAGTAGATACCTGAATTTCATACTGATGTTTAAGTATATGCAACACACACACACATACACACACGCATGGCCCTATAAATATTATTTGTATATAAATATCTATGTGTGAATCTGTACTGTGCATGGTAAGCAGGGATACCTGATTTTGATGTAAATGAGTTACATTTGGTACCAGAAGTTCTGTGACCATGTCAGCCGAAGTTTAGTCCCACATTCACAGCCACCAACTCAACTCAGAAATATAACTGAGGTCCACAACAGCAGACCATTGCTGATGTTCATGTTATATCAGGGAGTGCTCCATAGGTGTATACCATGCCAAACACAACAATATTTTTTCACAGAATATGTCTTTTTCTTTATGGTAAAATGCTTATCTGTGCATAGTAAACACAAGGAATGTGTACAACATAATCAAGTTCTCCTACTGCAGCCAAACTGTGTGTTGATGGTATCTTTATCTAGTGAAACACAGTTTTCCAGTTGTTTTCTTTTGATGTTCATGTCTTATTCTTTGAAAAACATGGAAAAACCTTACATTCTGATAAAATTATTAAGTAGAGGAAGATTACTCAGTCCAACCCAATGCCCAAATTAAATATAAAACTTTTCCAACTTTCTATTACAGTAAAAAAATGCCAGAAATCATCCCAAGCTTAGTGAATGTGCAGCTTATTCCATCTCAGTCAGTGTGAACACTGTAAGAGATATCTGCAAGAATTATAGCATAATATAGCATAAATAAATGCTAATTCCTGATTTGAATGGTGCAATAAGACTTGCTCTTATTTATGCAAGAGGACTTTGAAAGACAGAATGTAGAAAAGGGGACAGATTGAACTGCAGCACTTGGTTTTTTTTCTCCAAACCGGAATGCACTAGTGGAAAAAGTGACAAGGATGTTTCCAAATCCAAACTCATTACATAGTGATTCAGAATCAGCCTCAGAAGCTGTTTGAGAACAATAGTGTGCTGGTAAGAAATCCTCACATGTGAGAGCTGGAAGACTTCTTAAAGTAATAAAAGCAGTGAGGCCTGTTATCCTAACTCTCTAAGGAATTACTCTGGGCAATCCATATTTGCATTACTGTGGTGTCTGACCAACTGTTTTGTCTTAACCAATATGCCATGGGCACAATTAATAGTCAACAAATAGTCAATAGTATAGCTATATTTAGAGAAGTTCATTTTGTACTTGCACTGACCAAAAAATGGGTTCAGTTGTGTTGGTTTTTGTGCTTCAAAGAAGTATTATGATAGAGTTTCCCTCCAGATATGACAAATTCTACATAAAAATGCCTGTATTTTATACTGTGACTCCCATGTCACAGTATAAATCAGTAGTATACTGTTGATAACTTTAATAATTAGCAGTATTTATTTATGGTATGAACAGTTTTCTCTCTTTGGAACGATGTGAGATTTTTTTTTTCTTTTTTAATACTGGTAAATTTGTCTGTATAAATGCCACCAAGAAGCATTTTTTTTTAAGGTTGGAATTCAATGATAACTGAAAGACCTAACTGACACAGAAGGGCTCTTTCACACCTCTCTTTGCTGATTCTCCCATTGCTCAGCTGCAAAGGTTGAAGTCTCTTTGAATAAGACTAGAAAAGATGCTGATTCTGGACAATTTTAGAGTAGTACAGGGTATCTCATAACATCTTCTGGAGTTCTGGGCAATCACTTGGGTACAAGCCCAGTGAGTGTAGTATAATTAACCTTTAAACTCGTGTTTGTGAACAAAAGCTGATACTTGTCATTAAATACATGTGGCTTCTGATCTCATAAACAGATGAGTTAGGGCAAATCTTGCAAATGGGTGTAGTTTATCAACTTCCAACAGCCTTGAAATTTCAGGGCTACAAGAGAAATTAGAAAGCTATTTTACTGTTGAAGATTTCTATTTTAGCTCTTTTACTTGCATCTTTGTTCTGTAAGTGTTAGAGAGTGACAAGTGACCAGGAAGAAACTGGAGAGAGCATTTTATGTAATTATTCATATTTGTCTTTCTCCTCATCTTTCCATTGTGCTATACGTCTCTTTGTCAATATCTAGAGTTTGAATTTGCCCTGTTATGTTTTTCACTGTAGTAGGTGAACTGTCCTTGTACTTTAAGAGATCTGTTACAAAAAAAAACACTCTCTTTAACTTTTTGCTAAGATAAAATTTTCAGAACCATAACTGAAAGATTTTCTTTATTTAATTTTAAAAAACCTGATTTTCTGAATTTCTTTCTTTCTAAAAGGTGAGCTTGATTTTTTAACCACTAGGGTATTTTAAATCTCTTACCTACAGTAGCATGTTTTTATAAGCTCAGGAACTACTCTTGTTTGCTGCTTTAAGCTTTGCATCTGACTAGACCTTCTTGAAATTGTCCGAGCCCGAGGTTTCTCCTAGACCCGAGATCACCTCGGGGGGACATTCTGGTGGTTTAAATCCTGGTTTTT
>JAOTQP010001179.1:53264746-53274773 GCA_026413545.1 Cichladusa arquata
AACGGCCTGTCCAGGGGTGTAGTGAAGTCACCTGAAGGTGTTTAAGGCAAAGTTGGGTGTGGCACTTAGTGCCATAGTCTAGTTGACGTGGTGTTTGGTCATAGGTTGGACTCAATGATCTCAGAGTTCTTTTCCAACCTAATCAATTCTGTGGTTCTGTCTAAGGCATAGCTGTCTTTTACTTGCTCTTTTCCTCTGTTAATCTCTCCAGTTTTTAGAAGTGTTTCTTTTTTAGCAGGATCCTATATTTGCCCAAGGGAAGAATGAACTCCTTTGTCAGGAGAATCCCTGTTACACATTCATTTTCCTCTTTAAAATCCCATGTGGCAAACAGAGTACTGAAGAAGATATGTGCCATTACAATACTTTAAATTTGTACAAACATCCGTGCACTTGGATTCAGATTCATACTTCCTCATAGCACAAAAAGGATTAAGCTAAATGTTATCAAATATCTTCTTCGTATCGTTGTCATGAAATATCTATCACAAATAATGAAAAAGATTTTCCTGTGACATTCCTTTCTAAAAAAACCAAAATATTTCTATGTCCTCTACAGGCCAGGTCAAAGCAGAGGGGTTTTTTTTTGCAGGAAATCACTGGATCTGTGACTATAGAGCCACATCTGTGGGATAGGGAAACAAAGCTAAAGAAAGGTGGAAACTAAGAAATTTTGTGCTTTGATTAAGAGTTACAGCTCTTCTTGTTACTCACACTGCAGTTTTTCTGAATCTCACTCATAGGGATGGCTCAGGGAACAGATGAGCCTGTCATGGCTTTCAGCCCAGCTGGACGTGAAACACCATGCTTCACCTCCTCCTCTCTTCCTCCTCCATCCCAGTTGAATGGGGAGGAGAATCAAAGTGAAACTTGTATATTGAAATAAAAAATGCTTACTAATTGAAAATAAAATAATAATTGAAAATAATAATAATCATAATAATTAGAATAATAACAATTATTTTCTTTTTAAAGCCATGCACAATGCAGTTTGTCTCCACCAGCTGGTTGATGCTGAACACCCCTTCCTGGACCCAGACTGACTGCACTTACCATTTTATTCACTGGCCACGAAGTTTTGTGGTGTGGAAATACCCCTTAGGTCAGTTCAGGTCCCCTGTCCCAGCCATGTTCCATTCCAGTTTATTTTGCCTACCTTCTCACTTAGGGTGAACATGACTAGCAAAAACCCAAAACATTAGTGTCTTACCAACACCATTCTCATTCCAATCCAAAACACAGCACTTATACCATCTACTGAGAAGAAATTAACTGAAACCAGGGAAGAGCCATTGTTAACATTATTGGGATAAGAAACTACATAGAAAACGTGTTTTGGTACCAGGGCCTTTGCAATGAGTCACAAGCACTTTGTGCCGTGATTTCTTTCTAGCTGAGTGTCTGTCAGTCTGGTGCACTTACCCTTAAGCCAGTCAGAAAAATATACTGGGTACTGCTTTGGGTCTCACCCTGTTGTATGACTGTCTCAGTGTTGGCATGCATCCCAGGAGCAGATCCCTGGCTTACTTGCTGTTCCCTAAAATGGAGATCTGCTTTCTTTAAACCAAGGACCAGTAACAAGAATATTTTAGCTTGAGTGAACTAATTTCTATCCAAGCATTTGGATTAAGTCTCATGTCTCCTTTTCCGTATTACTTCAAAAGTGCTGAATTCAGCCATGAACAACATTTGAATCACTAGACTTTTACAGGCAAAAACAATTCAGGGATTTTAATTGTACTCGAAGACATAGTAAGAGGAAGAGGTTTGGATGATGAATGCATGAGGAATTCCCATCCTCTAATGCCTGGTTTTATATTCTGCATGGACTTGGAAGTGTCTCCCTGCATGGCCCTCTCTCTACATCTTCTTTTTCCTATTATTCCAGTTTTTCCACCTCCTTTCCCCTCAGTTCACTGGCACATTATCTAGGATTTAAAAGCTATTGCAAACTGCTTTTGCTAGACCTCAGCACAGAACGATGCTTGACTATCTGTAGGCAAAGCCAAGTGCTTCATGAGCCACTCAGCTGACGTTGGGGGGCAAAAAGCCTGCAGTTTTCACAGCTGATTTCTCACCATTTGCTGCTTTGTCCTTTTCTGCATAGTAAATTAAACCATCCTGAGCTCTGTGCTGCTGCAAGATAAATGTTTCTGATGAACCAGAGCTACTTCAGTTATGTTGACACAGCACCACACTACAGGCATAATACATGCACACATATACATACACATACATATACATATATACGTATGTACACACACGTATTTATATAGGGAAAAACCTACAGAACAGGTTAATAAAGTACAAAGTTTGACCTTTTTTGTATCCTGTACTTGTGCTTTATTTTCTAAACTTTTCCTGTGTTTCCAAGTAAGCTGACTGATGTCCTATCAACTGATAAGGATTTTTTAAAAATATCTCACTTCTAAATAGGATTGCTTTAATTACCTTTCACTTATCCCTTATTACCAATATAAGTTTTCAGTCGAGGGGGAATTGTTGGTGACAGTGGCAGAGTATTGACTGTCTTTCATATCTCGGGAAATATTTCTTCTTAATGATAAGCAAATATTAACACATCAGTCAGACATAATCACTGTACTGTGCTTTTAAAGAACTACAATAAAGAAAGGTAAATTATTGCTGCTATGACTGATGGAATTTTGAAACATGAGTAGAGAAAAATATTTGTTATTATAAAATTTCCAATCATTATGAAATGGTTAATTTCTTTCAAATCATGGTATCATGCTGTCATGATGAAGAGTTAAAAAGATAGCTTGTTGTGGGTGAAAGTTGCACCCACCTAATGAGGCCTGATCCTTCAAACAGGTTCAGATGAAGGGATTCTTGTGCCCAAAAAAAACACCTCCAGCTACTTTACTGAAGCCCCTGTAGTATTATAACAGGAGTATCAAAGAACATCTGCAGGATGAAGGCTTGCATCCCTGTCACTGATAGCTTTTAGAAGTTTCATATTTCCTTTCAAGGTTGTACAAGCAACTAGAAATTTCATCCCTCCCACTTTGTCATCTTTAATCAGTAAGATGCAGCCTAGTGCTACTAAACCAAATTGTTCTCAGTTTATCTATTTTCCATAAAATTAGAAAAACCTACATCTGATATGCCAGAATAAATTGAGAAATGCTAAAATAAGCAAAAATGAGATCAGTACCAGCCATTAATTCTGACTACCCCACTAATAATGACAAATTGAGTCCATATCTATACCGTCTTGTATTTGATCTTTCTAAAAAAGAAGGGAAAAAATTAGTAGCATTTTTGTTTGGTTGGGTGGGGGGGTTTTTGGTTGTTTTTTCTTTGTACTTTTAATTTCACCACAGGACTGTTCTACAACAACTCAATTTTGTGCTCAGATTTTAGTTCCATGAAATAAGATTTAGTTTATTTAGTGCAGTGAGTTATACTTGGGAAGGCAAACTCTTGTCTGGCCGATGTGAAAACCCCAGTAAATAAAGATGTATCTCACTGACCTGGCTAAGACACATGAGAGTAAAAGGAATTCAGCTTTAGCAGACTGGTTTCTCTTATTAGTATTCCATTTAATTGTCGATGTGGCTTAGAAAAAAACAGTACAACTGAAAAAACATATTTGGCAGATATTCTTCTTGCCAAAGAGCAGGACTGTGAACATGAGCTTCGTTTATATTTGACAGTTTGCACATGGAAGTCTATTCTTTTTCAGCTAGATTTGTATTAAATCCTGGATTTAGAGAATGCATAGGAAAAGTAAGATAAGAATGTTTGCCTTAAAAGACAGCACTAGGAAAACTTTTTTTTTTTTTTTTTTTTTTTTAAATTGGAGAGACTAACAAGTATAAAGTAGTAAAAAACAAAAAAAAAGCTGCAACAATAGATTGTAGTTTCAATGACTCATACACATGAGGAGGAAGCCTTGGATTTAAACAGGAGCAAGATAATTAACTGAAATCAGACACATAGCTCCTTACATAATTTTAAAATTGCAGTGTTAGCAAGAACCTTGCTGCAAGAGATTTCAAGCAGGTTTCTTGAGCTGAGTTTCTTGGTCAAACACGGAAGGCTCCAAGTCTTCTGGGACTTCTGGAATGAGCTGCCTGGGAAATCCAGAGCTTCCAGTGCCTTTCAAGTCTCAGCTGTAATTATGCAGTGCTTATGCTAGATCCTTTCTTCTTCTCTGGTAACTGTGTTTCCTTAGTATTAACTCTCACAGTAGGAAGAAAAAAAGGAAAACACAAAGAAGAAGTTAAAAAAGTAGGTATGAAATTGTTCAGAGAAATTTCCAGAGGATCATATAATGAGAAGACTGAAACACAATAAAACCAACAGCATATGACCTTTTGGGTTCTCATTATAGAAAAGCATTGTTTCTTCATTTTAATTTTTCATTGTTTCATTCATTTTCATTTCCCCCTTTTTCCAACTGTTTAGCTCTATAATAACAGCAGCAGGAGAGAGCAACAAGGAAATTGTTTTTTTGCTTTATTATGCAATAGGTCTGGTTTATTAGCAAGACTGTTGTTGCACACACTGACTCAGACTGAATCTTCTGAAGATTCTGTTCTTTGCTGTTCCAAAACAACATCCTTTGTTCATAGAAGACTGGATTTTCCCCAATGTTTTCTCTCATTGGTATTTACTCCTGGGTACCTCCATTAATGAGTATGGTGCTACTCATAAGAAATTTTGACACATCAGTAAAGATGATAGGATCAAATTTCTAGCAGTAATTCTCATGGATGTAGATTTGGCTTTCAAAAAATTATCGAGACAATCTGTCCAAATGTAAACAAGAATGGGCAAGCCTTGACTTAATTTCTGGAAATTCTAATTCTGCTGTTTCTGAGCCTACATTTCTTAACCAAAACAGTCTAACTGTATTTTCATTATCTTTTTACCCTCCTTCTTCTTTTTCCCTCATTCTTTTTCCTCCTTCTTCTGCTGCATAGACAAAAGAAATGAAAAAGAAACTAAATAATGCCAAAGGGTTGATGCCAGATTTTCACTCTATAAAATCTGGGAGAATCATTATTAAAAATTTTGCATTTCACTTGAAACTTAATGCAAAATATATGGAAAATAATTATTTTCTTAATGTGGAATTATATATGAAATAAAACATATGGACCTATCTCTGAGTTAATCTGCATGAGACATAAACTAATTGAAATTCATCAAACCCAAATACAGATTTCCATTTTCTTCATACCAAACAACCTCCACAACAATTGTGTGGGCACTAAGAGATTTCTTGGGTTGTTCATTTTCCCATCATCCTGGTGAGGTGACTGAGGCAGAGTGTAGCACTGAATCAAAACAATCAGTCTAACTGTGTTCAGCTTGGGGCAATAGTATTTGATTACAGGCATTTCAAAATATACTTGTACAAGGGTGTGACTTGTTTCACAGCTGCACAGGATTCTTTGGGGCAGCTGTTATGAGTCCTCTGAGATTTGCCTAACTTGACCCATGAGCAGATGGTGTTCCAGAGAAAATCCCCATTTCCTTTTGAGGAAAGGTGATTAAACACAAAAAGGAGTAACATCATGTTGGAATTCTTTAGATGCAGCTACAGGGAAAGCACTAACCTTTTAATTTTCTATTTAAAAATAATTCCTTAGGTATATGCAATCTTTCTCAGTCGTTTTGCTGAAATTTAAGGATGTTTTTTTTCCCCTCTGATTTGAGTTCTTTCATACTCACTCTCTTAGATAAATAGGGCAAATTGTACCAGAAATTTTTCAACATTTTCACTCCAAGACTTGTACAGTTCTTACCATGGAGGAAGATATAAAGCGTGGGAAACAGCTCAGAGAAAATAACGACTACGTGTTTATGAAGAACTTGCACGTCATACAGAGAACAAGACTTTTTGTGAAGGAACACAGAAGTGAACTTGTAGCTCCAGCTGGACAGGTGTTGTGGGGCAGAGGCTGTGTTTGCACAGGGGGTGTTTCACATCTCTGCACACACAGCTGCCAGAAGCAGCTTAGCTCCAAGTCTGCAATGTGACTAGCAAAGCCCAGCCTTGGAAAACCCCCTCGACAAAGGTCTGGGGCCAGGAGCACTCAGGCTGTAACAGGTGGGGTGCAGCCTCTGCACTCTGCAGGCTCACAAGCTGGGTATTTGAGGCTGGTTATGTGAAAGCAAGCTGGTGCTTCCTCCAGAGCACAAACACCCACAAGTTTCCGCCCTGTGCTGTGTCCTGAACACACAGTACTGAGAGATGTGTCTGCTCTGCAGAGGGGAAAAAAAGGCACTGTGAAAACCCTAACATACATAACTCTACACATTGCAAAAACCTCTGATAACATCCAGGGACGGAGGTTCTGTGGCTGCATTGATGGTAAGAACTGAGACAAGGTTTTAAAAAACCCTTGCTAATATCAGGAAGAGCTGTCTGTAGTTCACTTATCAGCAAGAACATTTATTTGTATTAGTATTCTTTGCTTATCAGTAACAGCACCAACGTGAGCTTATGGTAGAAGTTCAGTGAACACTGTGTTGTTTAGGTTAAAAAAAACCCCAAAACTCTGAGAAATCTTTTAAAATGCTGGTACATTTTGTTCAGTTTCTAATTTCTTTTATCTGACATTTTCTTAGCTTTCCTAAATGTCTTGTCTGGTTGGTAGAAAACCTACTTATTTTTAGCAAATTCACTGTGTAAATTGCAAAAAAGATTTTTTTCAGGACTAGAAGCAACAGGAACTGACATTTAAATAGCTTCAGATACATATAATGCAGAGAGAAGTGTAATATTTGCAATTGTTCTGTATGTCACCTTAAATTTCAGAGTGGCTTTTATAATACTGTACTGCAACTTGAATTAGGAAAATCAGACTTTATTTTAAAATTTGATGCAGTCCATATAACTTTATAACTTGACAAACATAGGTTCAGCATGCTGTTTGTTTGCAAATAGATTTAAAAAAAAAAAAAAAAAAAAAAGGAATTTTCAGGGATTTTCCAAAAAATGTAAGAGAGCCTGTGGCAACCATATCCTGCCAAGTCAGTGAGATGTCAGCTGTGTCATGCCTCTTTGAAAGCTCCCACATCACTGTTTGATTCAGTCATAAACCAGTGCTGCTTTCACGTCCTTATCAGACCATTATTTGGTGTTACCTTATGCAAATATAAATCAGATAGCTCTCTCCTGTTATTATTAGCTACAGTCTTGTTGCTGAGTATACAAAAATAAAATCTATTTCTGAGAGGAACCTCTTGCTAAAAGAAACCCTTGCATATTGGAAAGTAATCAAAATATAAGCCCAGACCACATTTCAGGCAGCCTCCATTGTTTGAACAACTGCTCTAGCCTGCCAAGTGTAATTTAGAGCATTGTGATGAAGCTGTAGATTTTGCTGAGCAATGCAAAATCATTCTTCCCTGCTCAGTCCAGTAGAAAAGTTATCCCAGTCGGAGGTTCTAGCTCAGTGTACTCATACTGAAGCACTGACTCATAAAAGAGAGCATATTGTGTCTTCCTGAGTCACAATACCACTAAGCTTGCCTTACAGCATTCAATTTACTCAAGATGTCACTTTTTCTTCTAAAAATTACCAAGGTTATTCATCATATAAAAACTTAGGTTGTTGCGAATAATGAGATGTGAGAAATGCAGAATGCATCTGTCCATAAATGCTCAGCTTCAGTACAGCTGCCATGGCCTTTTGGTCATATATTGGTCAAGGTATGCATAGCCTTCCTTTTAATGCAGTACATTATATTATTATGACTTTTTCTCTATATTAGATGGAGTTTTCTGACTGGGAGGGAGCAGGATCTTAGGAGGGGACATGGCCAGTACAACTGACCCAAGCTGACCCAAGGAATATTCCATAATATATCCTGCCTGCTCAGATATAACATCCAAGACAAAGGAGGATGAAGGGGACACATTTGTTGTTATGATGTTTGTCCTATGGAGCAAATGCTACACATACTCAAGTCCTGCTGCCTGGGAAGTGACTGGGCATCACCTGCTTATGGGAAGTAGACCACAAGTCTTTTCTTTTCCTTTTTCTTCCACATGCAAACTTATCCTTTGCTTTATTAAATTGTATTTACCTGACCCATAGGTTTTTTTCATTTTATCTGCTGTCCCACCCTTCCTCCCTGTCTTGCTGAGGAGGGATGTGATAGAGCAGCTTGGAGAGCACCTGGCATCCCAACAAAGGGAATCCACCAGAAAGCTCCAGGGCCTGGAGTAGGGTTTGAGTAGTGTTGACAGGCTGTAGAGGATAGAAGGAGTCAAATCTTACCTACAGTCATCCATAATGACCTCTTACAACCTCTGCCTTGGCACTGTTTAAAAGTACTGAATTGGAGTGATGCAAAACAAACGCAGGAATTCTGGATGGAAAGAGGATCTGTGCTTCATCATAGATCCTTAGATCTATTCTAGTGGGTGTCCCCAACCAAGTCAGATTCTTGTTTTTCGTTTTCACTTCACTGACACATTGTGCCAACATTACACCAACATTTGGTTCCAATATGTTGTTTTAAGCTACACTTTTATGCAAATACATCCATAGAAACAGAGAGACCTGACTAAGTACTTTCTTGGTAGTTGTAATCCCTTTATTGTACTTTTTGACCTTACACTAATATTCTCAAAAGCCTTGTATAAATTATTTTACATCACTAAGTTTTCTTAGTGAAAGTTCGCATATTTCTACGATGCAAATTGGAAATTTTGACCTCTTCAGCCTATGCTTAATAAGTATAAATAACAGAGTGGTTACTCGGTGCTACCATTTGCATGATGATATTCCTCAGAGAACATCTGAAAACAAGACTGCTTTCTGAAGTCTTGGGGGGGAAAACAGTAATGTTTTGGATACCTCTGTGGCTACTGTATTGGAATACAATTTGCCCTTCTCAAAAGAAACGAAAAAAAATCTTTGCGCATGGGTTCTTTTAGAATTCTTGTGTTTGTGTCTTATGCCAATCTTTAGAGAGAGATTGTCTAACCAGTAGCATGATGCAAGACATATTAGCAGTGAAAATAAAATTTTTGGTAAATGCTATTTTGGGTACTGGTTAAAGTAAAAACTGCATGGTTAGACTGGAGCTGTACATGTGGTTTTCATCCTTGGACACTGGAAAGATTACTCTTCTATTATGTAGTTTGGATTGTGCAATGTTTTAGTTGATAATGGCTATATATAGCAGAAAAGATGTTTAAAAAAATCATACTAGACAAATTCTCTGTATATGTGCAGGTGCATAGCTCATCCATCCTATGCCTGTGCATAGCTTGCAGTTATTGCTTATGAAGAGAAGGAAGGGAAGGGGTAATAGGAGGAAGGGAGGGGAGAAAGGAAAGGAGAAAAGAAAATTAGTAAAATTGAGAAAATATTTACAGTGGAAAAGATGAAAGCTCAGCTGATCTTCATTCTAGGCTTAACGCAGTGTTGCCTTGGAAGTGTCTGACAAATGTTCACCAGAAAAGAAAGCTGAGAACTGAATCTCAGAGGAAAAGTTGGAAAAAATGCTTCAAGTAAAGAAACAAGAACTGTCTAGCATCTTTCATTGAAAAGCATGTGCTTTAAGTATTTTTGGTGTGGTTTTTTTCACCAAGCATTAGTTCCTGGGCTTGAAAGTACATTTCTAATTTTTGTTTCGTTGCTCTTCTAAGGTGCAATCCTTATAATTTTCAGTCTGCTAAATACAGTGACTAAATACTGTGACTACTCTGATAGCCATCTGCCCATACTGATATAGTTTAAGCTCCTCAGCTTGTGTTTTCCAGCAAGCAAAATACACTGCAACATAGAACATTCTAATTTTGCTTTTTGCCTACTTGTAGACTGCCAGTTCCTTGACTATTTGTAGTTTCCAGTAATTGCCCCTTCCCATTAGGAAAAACCCCACAAACTAAACAAAACAAAACATATCAGAAATGTATTTTCCCATGTATTCAGAGCAGAAAAAAATGCATAAGACCTCTGGTTTTCATAGCTCTAGTGTGAACTTTTGTCATTCAATTTGTGTTTTTCACAAACCAGACTGTGCTCGTTTT
>JAOTQP010001179.1:53387609-53399977 GCA_026413545.1 Cichladusa arquata
TTTTTTTTGGCTGGTTTAACTCCCTGATCTGCCTTACTGTAAGGCCAGCTGAGTACCAGCAGGAGGGAAAACAACGAGTCAGATGCTTTAGTGCAAAAAAGTGTGAAGCTCTTCACTGTCTTACTATGCCCCTAGAAATAACAAAGGGCACAAAAAGTACAAGAAAGATTAACCTGGTACATAGAGGGTAAGATAAATATATATTTAAATGTCTTTTGGCAGAGCACAGAGCATCCATTCTATGAAGAAAAAAAGGATACAATTCTATCAAAAGTTTTTATTCTTTAAAAAGGAAATAAGGATTTCAGACCTCCGAAAGGAGGAAAAGAAAAACAAAGCTGAAAATTGCTGATTAATTTCTCTTTGCTTCCTTCTTTCTAAAATTCCAATAGGGTTACCATTATGCTTACCAAAGAAGCTAAAAATCATAGAAGCATTGAAAAATGAGCTCAAATTCAAATAAAATTCAAACATGTAAGCTTGCGTCTGCACATTTCTTACCATATCTTCACTGGTGAACTTTATATATAGAAGATGGAAAAGCAGTGGTTTATCTTCTGTTCTGACTTCCCTTCATCTGGGGGAAAAAAAAAAAAATCTGACTCATGCTGAAATGCATTTTGTATGGGTTGTGATGGTTTTAATTTCCAGCCTCAGTTTACAAGATATGCTAGACAAAAATAAAGGAAGGAAGAACAATAGCCTAAAGTGAATGAAGTCATGTGTTATGAACCCGTGGAAGGAAGAGGGGGTCAAGTCTTAAAGAAGTTTTTCAGTGTGTAACAAGTAGAAAGTAGAGTGCAGTAAAGAAACAAGAAACATTCAAACTAAGATTTCTGCAAGTGGTTCAACTATTTTTTTCCTGTTTTCTTTAGTAAGACACGTTTATTACTCTGGCAATGCTAAGATCTTAGTCTGTTTCAAACCAAAAATTCTAGTTACTTCAAAATCCTTGAAGGTTCATCTTACAAAAGATACAAAAGGCTAATTTTTATATTTGTTAAGGCGTTGACTGAATTTAAAGACTGTGGTGTGACTCTTGAATTTAGAGGCAGCAATTCTGCTGTTGCATATTTGGTGGCATGAGAAGTCAGTGATCAGAGAGTAAACCATCCTCTCACAGAGTAAATGAACTAAGAATATTAGAGGTGCTGCTCGGCACTTCTGTGAATGCATGTCTGTATGATATGAGACATATCACCCACTTCCACTATAATACCTTAAGAATCCTGTAAAAAACAGCCTCTGAATAAGCAGGAGATCTTTACAGAAATGGGAACTTGTGCAAACCTACCCAGAGGAGAAGTTTTGAGCAGTGCTGGTGGAACAGCAGTCCAAGGTCAGCAGTAGCTTTCATAAAGCAAAACTCATAAACAAGCTGGTGAGTCAAACTCATTTCCTTGACTAACAGGAATAGGATTTCATAAACACAGCAATCACTTAGTGCTCTCCAAACCAACTGTGAACTGTGTTCACCAGTTTATGTAGCACAGAAATGGATGGGAAGGCAGCTGTTTCCAGCAGCTCTTTTGGAAACGCTGCTAAAAAGAGCCTCTTTCAGAAAATATAATAGTGGTTAGATTTTTGGTAACAGGGGAGACATTTTATTAGGACTCAACTTGATAATATTGCCTTATTTCTGACCTATTCTTTGCTGAACTGGTACATATTTTCATGTTTACTCTATGTGTTATGTCATGGTGGCTTAATGTCCTTCTTAATGTATTTAAAAAGTCCACATGCAAGATCAACCTAACAAAACACCCAGTCTCATAAAATTCACTGTCTTTCTAGTGAGGCAGTAAGGTCTTTTAAATCCTCTTTATTTCAGTGGAAATTCAGATAGATCAGTTTTGTAAGGGAGAGAAAGACCTCACTAATGCAATTAATTTACCATTTAAATTCAAAACACTGCTTTAAGTATTTATTATATTTTATCAACTTTTCCATAATGTTGTAAGCCAGGTGATCAAATATAAATTGCATTCTGTATTCAATTACAACTTTATTTCAAAGCCTAGATTTTAAATATTTTAATTCACAAAAAGTTGATAATGTCTTTAGCCCAGTTCATAAATGTTTTGCCCTTGGTCCTCAGTGCAACTGAAGACTAGCTGCATGCCATGAATTCACTTCCATGGACATTTCATGCCTGCAGTCATCTAAGAGGCCTAGGTGACCGTCAGGAAACACACTGAGGTCCAAAGTACCACCTGCAGTTGCCCACAGTGGAGGATTAATTTAGATTACACACACCCTCCTTCAGATCTCCAGGTGGGACAAGGTCTGCAAAAAACATTCATGTATTGTTCTGCAGCCCTGCTCTTTGTGTTACATCACTCATGCTGTTGACACCGAAAAGGTATTGAAACATCACAGTATGCTGCTGATCCTAAGGGTTTGGTAAATAAACCATAAATTGTGAAGGAGAGAACGTGTTTGTCTCCTTATCTCCCTAGGCTTATCTTGCTCTCATTCAGACTTAGCCAGTGGTCTGGCTGGAAGGCCAGGACCCCACACAAGAGCTTTGTTTCTTGTTTCTCTGTTTCTTGTTTCTCTGTTTCTTGAAGACTCAGACTAGTCCCTTTCTCAAGGATGTGCTGTTGCCCTTGCCACCACTTGCCACCCCCTGTGGGCAAAGAGAGGAGGTGAGGATGTATCCTGGCACTGGTTCCTCCCACTCTCCACGCCTGGTGAAAAGCAATGGAGAGCTTCCTCCTCCTCCTCCTCCTCCTCCATTTCTGTGAGCTGGTGGCAGAGCCTGGTGGAGCAGGTCTTGAATCACCACAGTACAGTGAAAGCTGTCCATCATCCGTAACAAATGCCTCTCGCTCTGCTCTGCTGTCCCACTATGCAGGCAGAGCTCTTGTTGTCAAGATTTTGGAGCATGTGCTAGCCTTTAGGTACTGGTAAAGAGCTTGGTTGACACTATGTTTTTTCAGTGAAAATAAACTCTCTCCATCATGGTCACTGATGAGTGACCTCTTATTCTGCTAGATAAGTATTAAAATTTACCAAGATGAAAAAAACCCTCATTTTTTCCCTGTTGTTTTTTTTTTCAGAAAAAGTATAACTTCAGTGCAGTATAACTTGTGCACTAGAGGGTTACTTGCTACTATTTCTATGGCATGAACTCATCCTGCATAACAAGAGCTGCTTCTTGCATTCCTCTCCTTTTCCCCTCCCAGCCTGCTTGTGTGCCACTTGCTACTTATCCTGAATTCCAGCAGCAAATCTCACATTTCTTCCAAAATTTTAATCCATGTTTTTCACTTGTTCAACAGCAGGTCTTTCTTTATGCCTTTCATTTCTACAACTCCAGAATTTCTATATATTTCTGGTTTTGCTCCTTTCCCTTTTACCCTTATGCCTCCACTCCTTACCACTCCCACTCATTTCTTTCTTTCTCCTTTCCCTCTCTCAGGATGTTAATGCTTTCAGAACTGTATAAAAAAAAGTTGAGAGCTAAAATGGAGCAATTTCACTGGAAAAAAAAAGCAAAGAATGCTAAAGTTTGAAGTTTAGATGATCCCATTCCAGTAAACTCTCCACCCTGCTGTGTTTCTGTTTTCCCCAATGGTAGCAGTAGAGTTTTGCCCTTCTATTTTCCCTGAAACTTCAGAACTGATTGAGTACATGTGACATTCACAGGCTGTTGTGTAACAGTCAAAAGGAGCAATATCTTAGGGCTGAGAACAAGACCTTGCAAGCTCAGTCATCAACACCAAGAAGCTGACCTGGAGAATAAAATTTTCTCAGCTGGGAGAAGATCCTGAAGCCCAAAAGCATCTTTATTCTTAAGGGTCAGGGGGCTGAGTGGAACAGGACAAAGAGGATTCTCTCATGAAGAGAATAAGGTGCCTATAGGCCCAGAGCTTTGAACAAGCAAAAACTCCAAAAGAACAAAACCCTAAAACTCAGAAATGCTGGAAATGAGATGGTCTGTGATCAGTTGGTGTTGTGGGTATTTTTTGTTTGTTTTGTTTTTGTTTGTTGTTTTTTTTTTTTCTCCAGTCATGACTGCGTTTAAGTGAATGTGAACTGACAAAATGAAAGATAAATAAAAAATGAATTTGCTGGCAAACTGCTATGAATTTTCATGCAATATTTTGCTATAGTGCAGTTATTTCACCTGGAAAATTATAGTAGCTGCAATTATTCTGAAAATATGTTTGGCAGAGAAACTTGGAATGGAAACATAGTAAAGTAAATATTCTTTTTGATATAAGGTGAATGAATTAATATGCTGAAGTTGTAGGTATAGCCTTATTGTACCCAGTATATGCAACTCTGTGCTTTCATTTAGGATAAATTTAGGAAAACATTTAGCATCTTCTGTGGAAACAGAGAGCTAAAACAGTGTGCGCCTCTGCTGAAATTAGATGCACAGCAAGATAAAAGTTGAACCATGAGATTTCCTTGACCTCAGGTAGTAAATGCCAGGGCCGGAGTAATAATTGGTGGGATTATGGGAGGGACAAACATTACAAACTCCTGCTGACAAAGAAGTGGCAAGTCATCTCAGAAACAGCAGGAGAAACCCTAATTAAACACAAAGAAAAAATTCAAAATTCATTGTAATTGACGTGCTGGGCTAGCTGAATAGGATCAGGCAGAAATGAGTGACATATAGTATCTTAAAACTAATACAGAGATGATTTCTAGATATTCCATGAGTAAGAATTTGTAATAATGTTGAGAGTGTAACTGGAAAACTTTGCTATTAAAGAGTACATCCTACAGGAAATATTGAACTCTCTTTCAGGCAACACAGTCTTCACATTTACATTAGGCTTCCCACATCTGTTTCATATCCAATTTATGTCAACAGTAATTGAAATCTGTTACCATCTGGGTTTTGGGTAGGCTGCATTACATGAGTTATCAAGAAAAAAGTAGCTTCTGGCATGAATTGACATCACTGAAAGTCCTCTGGTGCCTTCTGTGAGCTGAGTGGGGAAGCCAAAGAGCCTTGACTTGTACAGAACTGGAAATTAAGGAACAAAATTCTACAGAGGTAATGAAAAATGTTACCTTCAGTCTGTAGAATTATGGGTTAAGATATAGAGCCTTCTATACAGTGATATTTGCTTATTATACAGAAACTTTGAATAAGCATCCACATGTCCACAAGTCTTTTAGTCTGCAAAATCTATTTCTTTTGATCTGTATCTAGTACAAAATGTACTTCAACCATTACATTTCTAAATTTATAAGAACGAAATTACTAAACAAGTAAAAGAGCTGGGACAGATGTTAACGTCCTCACTCCAGGGAGGTCAAATGTAAATTCACTGTAGGAGCTCAGTAATTGGACTTCCTAAATTCCCAGTGTGTGCTGTGATGTATACAAATACTTCATTTTTACACAATAGCTTCTTTATCACTGAATTCTCCACATTTTTTTCAATATTCATGGCTTCTATTGAGGAAATAAAACACAATAATATGAATATTTCATTAAAAAATTAGATGTTACAACCTTTGGCTTAGATGTTACATCAATAGTAAGTCAGGTACACATCAGGAGCTTGGTTTCATAACCCAGCCTTGCTTTTGGAGAAGTTAATGGGATGTTTGTTATTGGCAATACTAAGGGGTGGGTACAGACCAAAGGAGCAGTTATCAAAGGCTGTATAAATGGGGAAAACTACCCTTGTAGGTCTGCAATACTGACTGAATTTGACTTGGGACCTGCAGAGGCCCAAGGTTTTGTTGTCCTTTCCAAGCTCATGTTCCCATGACTATTTCTATTTAATTACCAGAGACCTTCTCTTTTGAAGTACCTATTGTTTTTGAGTGTCTGAACAGTCCATAGAGACTAATGAGGACAGCAGGTCTTAGATGAAATAGCTGGCAAGATATCTAGTTTTAGGAGGGGCATCATTAAAACAGAGCATTCAGTGACCTTTCAAGTGTTAATTAACCAGCATAAATATTCATATATTCTTCATCCTTGAAGAACCACTGTCTTCTGGAAAGTACAGCTTTTATAATGTTTTATATCACAGCTTCATGACATCATCACTAACTTTTGCCCTAGGAAGTGGCGTGTGTGGCTATAGCTTGTTTTATTTTGTGAGAGCTTTGTGAGGTTTCTTGTTTGAGTGCTCATAACTGGTAATTCCCCTTAGGAGCTAGCAATGGAGCTGTGGGTAGATATTGCAACTATGATGTTTCATGTCCTTGAAATGCAGCCATCCTCTTTCAGGGACAAGGGGGAAATTTTCCTTCAGCTCTGGGTGCTCTGTATCAGTTACCACTTAGTCATAGATTCACTGTGCTCTCCAGGTATTTTGACTTCCAAATGCATTACAAAAGGATGACAAACAGGAGAAACCTACTGAGAAAATAGGATGAAAGTGTGATTAAATTGGTACCATGTAGTGCGTAGTGCCTAGCTTTAGATGGCTTAACATTCCATCTTTATTTGTGTATGTGCACAGATTGAGAACTGGAGAAAGATGATAGCTGCTTCCTTCATTGTAAGTGCCACCCTCTGCAGTCTTTCCCCAGTGTCTTTTGGGTTTATTGCCCTCACCAGGACAGCAGAGGAATGAGTTTAGAATCAGTGGGCTGTTACTCTTTTGTGGGCTAGAAATTGCAGGACTGTTTTTTTGAGTGTTCAAGTTAATATCTCTACCAAGGATAAACACAGGATAAAAGAAAATGGAGAGCATCTGGCAGAAGCTCAACAAAATTCTCCACCCTTCAGAGAATATTTTCTTAGGCTTTGTAACTAAGTTCTCAGTAGTGCTAAGTTCCACTTAATATGGATGTAGAAATAGGTAATATATATATTTTGAAGTCAAAGCAAACATTGAAGAACAAATTGTGAAATCTCATTTGGCAGAGGGACGTTGGCTTTTCTCTCAGCCTCAGGAGGTTTCATAACATCTGAAGATATCATCATGAGTGTGAGAAAGCTGACATTTTAGAAAGAGTCTAAGAATGGAAAAATTATTAACCATTAAATATCAGGGAGAGCACAAGTGATCATAAATGATCACAGGATGCTTAAGAAAGTAATGGTCATTAATGACTTTAAATATGAATGTGTTGTCATGTCTCTTATGTCTTGTAAAAAGGCATTCTCTTTATGCTCCCCATATGCTTCCCATGTTTGAGAGACCCCAAATGCTCCCACATTTCAAGACTTCTGGAGATTCCACTGGCTGGGGTCTTACCTGGTGTATGTAGAAAGATACCTATAAGCATAAAAAGAAGATATATATATATATATATATATAGATGGCTTAGTGTGTGAAATAAGGACAATTTTCTGAGTATCAGAAGTGCATTTATTATATCGAATTTCGTGTGGTATTTTGTTATTCAGTGTGTGTAATACCAAGAGACCCTACTGTAGGACTTAGAGTCAGAATAAAGCTCGTTACTTCCAAGTAATTTTGTGTCATCAGAGGCTGCTGTTATACCACCATCAATTCTTTTAACTAAATTGTTTATGAGTATACTGAACAACAGAGATCTTGCTGATAACTCTTTCTTATCATGAAAAAGTTCTTTATTCTTTAGGTGCACATGACATTTGGCACTGTTGCTGATATAAAACTGAACGCCATATGAAACACACTTTTCTGGCTTTTTTAAAATGCAGAGACAGGTATATATGTATTTCTAATTATATTTTTATGTACATATTATTTGTGTGCATATGTCTGTATAGATATGTGCATCCAAAACTGTTTTAAAGAAAAGTATTTTAATTTTTTTGATTGACACGTTTACGCTATAAAAGAGCTGTAATAATTTTATTACGAAGTCTATACATCTAGAAAATTGCTCATGCTGACACCATATAAAAATGAGGACAGTGTTGTTTAATTTGGTTGTGTAAAGGTATGCTTCTGGAGTATTAGAATATTTTTGCCAATGTTTAATCTTTTGTTGTCTTTAGAATATGAACACAGTTTGTCAATTAGCTTTGAAGCAGATTGGACGAATCCAGGAACTAGCAGATCTCCTCATGACTCTGATATCTTTTGAAAAAGCTAACAAGCTGACGTTACTTGCTTAATTTTATCCGTAACAAGAATTCAAGAGCAAAAAAATCCATAAAGTTTTTATGTGACTGACTTAGAACCTACCACACACTTATGTGGACATGCAGCTTTTCAAGTGAGATTTCTTTTTCTGCTTTTTTCTTTTAGAAGCAGAAATTTTATTTGGGATAAGGAAAGCAAAAACGTTCCTCTTTTCTGGGACTTCCAGTCTTAAATCTGTAACAGAAAATAAGGCATACCTGCACACCTTAGACCTTCAGAAAATATGTTATCATTTGAAAATCTTGGACACATAATTTTTTTCTGGGTTTTAGAAATAATTTTCCATTAATGAGGTGAAATGAGCTGATCATGATAGCTCTTCCAAAATGCTGTGCTTGGGTTGATAGTGCAATTAAAATTATTATGATTGGACTAAAGTTGTGCTGTTTTTATATTTAATTTAAAAGCATTCAGCTATGTTTTAATTCTCTACATTGAGAGAAAAGTGAAGTTAATAACTGCAAGAAAACAGGAACCTTCCACATGAGTAACTCTTGTAGCCAGCACATTTCTCTATTTCCAAAGATGCTTTTTATCAATTATTCTGTTTTCTATTAAACAAGATTTGCTTTATCTCCTTTAATAACCTCATTGACTGCTGTGTGACTACTTAGGTTGTGTGAAGATGTCTGATTACATATAGCCAAGGCTAAGTAAATGGAACATGCAAAGGAAATGTAAATGGCATGGTGTATGGCGTTGTTCTTTTCATCCCTTTACTCATTTTCTTTATTACTCATTTGGCAGTGTCCCTCTGGATCCCTCTGACTTGCAGAGGTTGAGATTTGTCATCTTCTCTGGAAGACCACTAGAGAAAACAAAATTGCTACAGGATATAGCCTTATGATTCATTCACTAGATGCTCTCTCCCTTCTGAGTAACAACTGAATCATAGCAGATGCTAAAGGTGGAAAAGACTGTCAGGAAACCGTGTGGCTGTGTTTAGTGCTGTCCTTGTATCCTGACTTTTTATTCTCCCAGTCTGAGGTGAGTTGCTCCCTCAAACAGTATTAGTGGGCCTCCAGGTAAAATTGGTCTGTTTTGCCATTCATGTCAGCTGTTATAGAAAGGAAATAATTGATTCATGATAAAGTTTATTTTAAGGGAAATTAAATGATCTCTCAAGGTTTGCAGATGTATGTTCAATTTCCTAAAATCCAGAACTAATTTCTGAGAGAGGATAGGACACACCATGAGCCTGACCCAGTGATAATCAGGGTTTTCTTGTGGAGCTTTTTCTCCATGTCTTTAATTTTTCTATCCATCCCTGATATACTATTAAAGAGAGACCTGTACCATATTATGACATTTCTTATGCCTTATCTAAGACATTGGCTATGTAAATTTTTTTTTTTTTTTTTTTTTTTTTTTAAGTTTTGGGAAGTTTTTGAATTACAGGTAATTTCCCCTGTTTATATTTTGTACATTTCTTAATCTGTAAGGGTCTAGGATAGTAATGAAAGTAAGAGATAATGAAATATTAATTATTTTATGCTAATATAGGAATCATTCTTCACTTGAGAAAGTTGCTGATTGAAGATTTGTGATGGTGGTAGTGGTTCGATCTTTGTAACATAAGGATGTTATAGTTAAGATGAAATAAAATGCTGTTCCAGACTTTTTATTAGCTGCAGCATATAGATCAGTAAATAATAAGATTCAGATTACCTGACTTATTTTACTTTTCTGCATTTCTGTTTGTATGTATCTTTTGGGGATGAATAATACAGTCATTGTTTTTAACTCCCTTTAAGTATTCTTCACCCTCTCAGCCTCTTTGGAAACTAAATACAGTGCATTCAGCAGCACATATCAGTCCATGTAATGTAAAATTGCAATTGGAGTTTAGGTTTTACATATCACATATTTTGAAACCTTTTTCTCTTGTGTGTGAACTTTCTCTCATAAGAGCTGAATGTCAGCCATTGGGTGGCTGTTTTTAAACATAAAATGAAGATCTTTTTTTGATGCTTTTTTTTTTTTTCCCCTGAGCTTCTCTGTTTATAGACTGTACACCTCATGTTTTTAAAACTTACTATCTGAAGCTTGTTACACAGTAAATAGCTGCAAATAACTACTTTCCTCCAAGTTAAAGAAAACTTTCTCCTCACTATTCTCTGTGTTGTTTCTTCAATTTCCAATTCTTTCCCATTTGCTGAGTAATACAGAAGTGAACTGGCTTATGGTAATTTTACTTCCTCGTTTGTGTATTGGGGTAGTTAATTGTGTAGTTTGTAATCCCAGTACTGGGATGGTACTGACAAATTCTTTGGGTGGTAATGACATGTTCTTTTAAATTGCCATTTTAAGAGGTAGGGCCAAATCCTGCTGCAGCAGCTCAGATTTTATTCTGCACTGTAATTACTGAGTATCTTCATGAGGGCTTTCATGAACAGAGGGACACAAAAACTGAAAACAGGTTGCCTGCTTACAAGGTAATACAAAGGAAAATTAAGGAAAAGAGCTGGAAGATTCATTTCTGTCCCTGTCCCATCATTTCTGCCTTCTGCTCTGCATCTCCTCACCTGCAGTGTTTCGTGCTCAGCTCCTCATCATGTTCTCATCCTCACCATGAGAATGGATCTAAAATAAGGCAACAGTCATATTTTCCCCACACCTTTCTTCTGTTTATTGCCAGCACACTGATCTTGCAAATGTTTCCCCTTCTCTGGATGGTTCAGAATATGATGGGGAGAAAGGAACACCAACGTGCACAACATCAGAAGCATGCTGGAGTTGCTGGCAATGACCACCCTTGCTTTTTTTGGTTTGCTTCACAAAAAAGAGTATGAAATTATGAATCTGCAGATACTTTTACACAAATGAATGTCTGGTTTTGCATTTGTGTTATCTTTAAAAGAAAAATCCTTCTGCAAAGGCTATAAGGTAGTGTACAATTTATTTACCTAAGAGATAAGGAATTTTATTGCTTGCTAGGTTATTTATGATGTAAGCAAAGACAAACAGAAGGATGAAAGGAAAGATAACATTTGTTGTGAATACCTAAGAGAAAATGTTATAAACTGGGAGTTTAGGAAGTGCCAAGTGGATTACTTTCCCCATTTTAATTCCTAGAAGTGGAGTTAGAGGCTCATTAATGTATGAAGGTAAGACCAGCATATGCTACACTATTTCTGTCCATCATCTGAGAAAATTAATGACAACTAAGATTATTAATTCAATATTATTGCACAGCCTTAATGATGAACTCATGATGGGATAAATCACCGATTTTTTTTCTCCCAGCTGCACCTCCTGAATTTGTACAAGAACAGAGTCTTGCTGGACTGGGACAGGGTAGAGCCAGGAACATGTAGGTCAAAATGAAAGATCAGAATGTACTTGCTGACACTGCATGGGACATGAGTTTCTTGGAAAGCAATGAGCTAAGTACAATTTTGGTAAGATTCCAAACACACAGTTCAGGGTGTAGCTGATGATATTTTTTTGTCCTTTCTTTGAAACTTGAATTTTTTTAGTTTCTAGCTTTCAAGCTTTTCTCACAAAACAAGGTGGTTAGAAAGTTACTGCAGACAGAACTCCAGATCTACTGTGGGAGTCACGTTGCCTCATTCCAGAGACTGGAGCTTTTCTGGAAGTACTAGAAAGCACATGATGAAATCACACCCTTGGGCACCACTCAATAGAGAAAGAGGAATAATCTCCCTTTGGGAGACCCTGGAGCAGGGTTAACACACAGCTGCCTCCACCATCACAGAAAACTTGTCTGGTGCATTTTATTTATCCTCTTTATCCCTTTAGCTTCCGCTTCACACCTTTCTTCATCAAATATTGAATTATGTGGTCTGGTTTTTTTTTTCACCATGCAGTGGTGCAACACAGGGGTTAGAGCAGCATTGGAAGGCAAGGGGAGCTTGTTACACACTGTCAGATAAAAATTGTTAGGAATCCTGGGCAGGACAAAAATCTTACTGATATTTGAGTTTTTCACAGGTAGGAGGACTTCTCTTAGGAATAGAAAGAAGAAAGAGATAGCTGGTGATGACCCAGCTCTGTGCAGCTACAGTGGCATTGTCCCCAGGTATTTGTAAACCATCTCAGTGAAGGATGCTGATGACCCATCAAAACAATTTGGAATTAAGAGTGGCAATTTTTTAATACTAATTAAAACTCAGATGGTATTTCTAAGGACCCCAGCTGAAGCTGCTAGCGCAGATCCCCTCTTCTATTTTCTGCATAAAATGAGCAAGGCCAGGTTTAGGGGCAGTTGTAAGAGAAAACTGGCTTAGATTTAGATAGGAAAGGAAAAACAAGCAAATATTAATTATTTTCAATTGCTAC
>JAOTQP010001179.1:53410487-53422503 GCA_026413545.1 Cichladusa arquata
GAAAGAAAGAAAGAAAGAAAGAAAGAAAGAAAGAAAGAAAGAAAGAAAGAAAGAAAGAAAGAAAGAGAAAAAGGAAGAAAGAAAGAAAGGAAGGAAGGAAAGAAAGAAAGAGTTAGGTATATGTACTGTCATGTAGAAGCAAATTGTACATTCATTAAATTAATTGTACAGAACTGAACTTGTCATAATCCATATAAGCACTGAAGATGTGAAAAGGCTGAGCCTATTATTTCTATTTCCTTAATAAGACCAGTTGCTTATATGCTATTTATTTAAATAATTGCAACCATCCTCTTCCCCCACCCTTGCTTTTTCCTTTTGGAGCGAAACAACTCCTAGAAATAACTAGTGTCAGCTGTGAATTCTGGAGGAGAAGCCAAGAATATAAACCCCATGCATGTGTGGACAGATCTGACCCTCACCGGGAACACGGTGACACGGGCTCTCCTCCCCGCCCCGGACAGCCTGCTGTCAGCAGCACCTTCTGGAGACAGGAGCCAAGGGACTGATTTCGCCTGCAGCTGCTCCTGAGAGTCAGACAGCCCTTGCTGAGGATGAGGCTGCACTTTCGCTATCCCTGCTCGGAGGGGATGGTGCCTGGGTGCTGCCAACGAGACCCAGCACTCCCACAGCACCCCTGTTGAGGTGTTCCCCATTTTTACATTGCTCAGGGTGCAGTGTTCTGTGCTCTCCCGTGACACTCAATCGTTGCTGAGTGACATAGGACTAAACTTAAAGCAAACAGATGGCACCCATTGCCTCTGAGGAAATTAAGTAGAGGTACCATGACAAATTTTCTTGCTATGTCGTGCTGGCTATATCCATGGCACACACTGCTTCCAGTGACAAAACCCAGTAGTTTTTAGTTTTCAGCATGCTCCTCTGCTCTTAGGTTTTTTTCCACTCTTTGTCTTCTTGTAACAACGCTAGCCTTAAGGCTTCTTGAGGGTCTGAGTTGCAATTTATGAATGTGAAACCTTTTAAAGGTCACAAGAGTTCTTGCTCCTCCTGTCAACAACTTGCCTTGCAAGAGAGCTGGAGAAAAGTGTTTGGTTCAGCTCCTGGCTACAATTCAGAGTACCATAGAATAATCCAGTAACTGCGTTTTGAAACCCCTTTTTAAAACTGTCACCATGTTTTGAAAGATCTATGGGCTGCAGAAAAAGAACATCTTCTTATAAAGCTGGAAAACAAAACAGTATGTCCAAGTCTAAACTGTCCTTGTCTGAACCGGACGGATCTGTTCTGTGTAATCAGCCAACAGATCTGTGGATCACAGAAATCAAAGCTGTTCCTTACCCACAGTCCCCTTTGTCCATGTCTGTCTGTGTTTGCATGTTATCCCTGTGGACTCATGCAGCTGATGGAGGTAGATTCACGTTGGTGGGGAATATGCTCTGTCAGAGGTTCCTGAAGGGCCTCTCACTTCTTTCAGCAAGGGACTTTCCTGTTCCAGTGCACTTAAAAATTGCAGATTGCGCTACTGAGCTAAAAATATCTCTGTGTTCGTCAGAGGTGAGATGTCTGGCTTCTCTCTTGCTGGCTGCTTGGACATTCTGGGTGGAGGGGCCAGTCGCCAGTAGCAGAATTTGGGTTTCTTCCTTCCCCCTGCACTGCTCTTTAATTGCAATAATAGCAACTTCTCGTCCCTTTCGGATCTGCTCACTCTGAGCAAAGGGTAAAAGAATTATTTGTTGGAGCATTTTGTATTTATCAACTAGTTGCCAAGAGAACAAGGTTTAGCACAGAGGAGCTTGCCTTTCGCAGTAGCAAATAAAAGAAGCTGCTTGTACTCTGTTTCAACCCTAACCATGCTCTCAAGGGTAATATTTCTTGTTTCTTCTGATTGTGCCAGAATCCTAGCTAGTATGCAGTCCCTGCAAAGCCACAGAAGAGTACCAAATATACACCAATTAAATTAATGTAATTTAAAATAACTTTGTAATTGCATGTGGGAAGCGAAAAACTATAAGCACAAGTACAGGGTAGTATAGCCTTCATTAGAACAGTGTTTCTTTATATTAGCTACATGGAAATGCTTATAAACCTTTTTAAAGCTTAATTTGTTTGTGGTTTTTGGTACTCTGTTTTTTTGGGGGCTTTTTTGGGGGTGGAGGGGTAATTGTGAGACAGAGATAGGATCAGTTATCTCCATGGTAAAAAGATACAAGTTCACTGCAGTGTACTCTAATATTGGAGGTTCCTCTGAATGCTTTTAACCTGTGATAAAATCACCTTCAAGGCAAGTCAATAGGAATTCATTGTGAGATAATTCACAATAATAATGCTGAAATACCTTAAAATAGTTCCCATGTTGCAACTGCTTATTTAGTAGTTCATACTATGAATAAAGAGTGTGTATTATACAAGGAATTCAGAAGTCCATCGAGTCAGTACTCCTAGGTTTTAAATATGACTGGGGGAGAAAGACTACAGTGTATTTTCAAGCTTATTCTGAGAAGGTATTTTGGGTCAAAAAGTTGGATAAAATGGGTTTTCTTTGAGGAAATACAGGCTTATATGAGGCCTTTTGGTAGCATAAGTTATATGCACAGAAAAGAAGTAGGATATTTTGAATCATTAAAAAGTTTGAATAAAATATAGGAAGTGGAATACAGCAATTAAGAGAATTCATTAAGATTAGGAGAAGATTATTTCTTCCCTTGAATTACTTCGAACTATGAGGGGAAAAAAGAGGGGAAAATTAGAGGAAAAAAAAAAAAGGGTAGGAGTTTTGTGGCTTTAAAGTTTACTTGTTTTACATTGTTTTGTTCTACTTCAGCACAGGGCAGGTGTTGTTTCCTTCTTTTGTTTTGTGTGGGAGGTCAGTTTTACCTGGTACAACTGAAGAATCGTTTTGTTACTTTAGAGGTGTGCAACTCTGTCACCATAAACAATGTTGACGGACTGAAAAAATAATGGGCAGAAGTAAAACTATCTTTCCTGTCTTATCCTGCTAAATGATAGGGAAGGGGACCATTTAGTTTAATTTATAGGAGATAATTATATAGCTGTAAAACACTGCTGCAGGCTTTTCTTTGTTTATATTGCATATTCAATACTGAAATAATTTTTAAATTAGACCTGCAGTTGTTATCATGATCTATTTTCTTGGAATTCTTAACTAGGAAAAATGGGCTACATACTGAAGAAATGGACTGGTTTCAACAGACTTCAGCTGACTTAGGGTAGTCATCCCAAGCAAGAGTAAATAATAAAAAAGCAATTTATTAATCAGAAGTCATTACCTGCTGAGTACTTGACACCTTTTACAGAAGGTATTTCTAAATCTTGTTTCTTAGCTGAATGGCAGCTATTTGCCTTGAATATTGACCATCTCCAGTGGGGAGTTGAATTTTAATTCAAGCCAGTCCAGTCACAGCAGGTGCTTTTTTAGCTTTGGGAAATTGCAATAATTTCCAGATAAATAATAACCAGGTTTTGCAATAATTTTTTCCCTCCCCCTATGCTCCAGCCTACTACTCAGCTGAAAACAAAACTGTCTTATCTCCTTCGAGAAAGACTGAATGGCATCACATTCATCTGTTCATTTTAGAAATAGAATTTACTACACCAATAAACAGGTACCAGGTCATGGCCTCCCCATTATGGAGCATTTGGTGGAGAGTTGGTGAGTCAAAGGCATGCTGTAGCCTGGAGAGACTCGTGATGGAAGGTGATAGACTCTCGGTAGTGACGCACAGGAGCAAGAGGAAACACTCTGTGCTTGGTTATTCCCCTCAGTGCCCCAGCAGAAGACCGTGCAGGGAGCTGCTCATGGTAGATGGAATGCACTGTCTTAGAGAGAGAATTGATTTTTTCCTAGGACACAGGAGAATTATCACGTAGCACCAGGCTAACCTTCTGGATGTATTTTTTTTTTTAATTTTTTTTTAACTGTATGTTTCTCTCCTCCTTAAAATACATCTAAATAATTCAATTTTTTAATGTTATATTTAGCACTCTCTCCTTCTCTGATCCAGGTAATCGTCTTTCATCCAAATACGACAAACTTCAGGCAAGGTGCCTGAAGCAAATTCAACAGGCAGTGTCCTTCTGAACTCTGAATCCCCCATTAGGAGCTGTACTAGGTGAAAGGTGCACTGTTCAACTTGGATTTCATGGCAGCACTTGGACTCTACTCAGAAGCTACTCCTCTGTCCTAACATCCACTAGGTTGGGAGATAGGGAGATCCAGCTCTAAAAATAACATGCTGTATCCAGGTGGAGTTACAGGAGTGAATGACTGCTGGGAGAAGATACAGGTTACGTTTCTCCTATTTCCAGGATATCATCCAGGAGGTCAAGGTGGAATGTGCCTGACAATGTGCCTTTGCAAGTAACTTTCACTAATAACATCAAAATCCAGGAGCTAAAATCCACAGTAATGGTCATACAGTGCAAATCCTGGTAACTCATAATGTGCCTGTGGCTCTCTGAAGGGGGACTCCACTCGAAGCCCAAAACACGTGGAAGATCTGTGGCCCCAGAACAGCTGTCCTCCTGCAGTACTAGCCTGTGGAAAACCTCCACTGGCCATTTGTCTCTCTGAAAGAGTTGCCCTTAGCCGTGTACCTAGCCACAGCAATTGGTTCAGATCAGCAGCAGGAAAAGATGATTTCCTGCAGAAAACTATTGCTGGGTTGCTGCCCAGCTCCACAAGCTACTTCTGGAGACCCTTCATTGCTGCAGTAGCTGGTCTTGGTGCTTTATAGCTGTGCTGTGGAAAAGTAAGGTAGATGAAGATCATGGCAAGGTAATGGTCAATTTCTGTAAAACAGGGGAAGGCTTAAGTCTAGCAAGGGGTTAAAAAGTACTAGGTACATGTTTTAACTAGCTACTTCCCAGGAAATGTCTTGATCCATATTGCAGCATTGCCTCTCAAAGCTCAAGTGCTTAAGCAATTGTAACTTGCTGCTGTTCTGTACACTTTAATGGATGCCTGATGTGGTAGAGCCATTAGTTTTACACTCTGGTGTAATAGGGTTTGGTATATATTTATATATTTACATTTATACTATTTATATTAAGAAATAAACATCTGCATTTAAAAATGCTCAAGGTCTCAAATAATAAAACTTTGATAACTTCCAGATTTATAAAAACTCTGACAATACAGCTAAGTTTATTAGGTAGAGGTGCTGGTAGGTTTTTGAGATGTTCCACAGAACTGCTAGAGAAGTTCTGGATCCTTTTAATGGGGTTTATTTAAATTATAACTCTGTCGTGTAGCATTAGAAATCCCTAGGAAGGGTTGTGCAGGTATTAAAAAAAAAAAAAAAAAAAATATACATATGTATAGCCACTTATCTATGAAGGAGCTTGTTCTGGTTTTGACTGGGGTAGTTAATTTCTGTCACAGTAGCTATTATGGGGATGTGTTTCAGATTTGCACAGAAAGCAGCATTGACAACACAGAGATGTAGTTACTGCTGGGCAGAGCTCACAGGGCACCTAGGCCTGCTCTGCTTCTTGAATCACTCCGTGAGTGGGCAGGGGTAGATAAGGAGCTAGGAGGGGCCAGGCCACAGCTGGGACAGCTGATCCCCAGTTGAATATCCCCAGGGATGTTCTGTGACATAGGGTGCCAAGCTCAGCATACAAAGCTGGGGGAAGGAGGAAGCAGGAGGATATTCAGAGTGAAGGAGTTTGTCTTCCCAAGTCACCATTAAGGCATGATGGAGTCCTGCTCTCCTGGAGATGGCTGAACACAAAACTGTCCACTGGAAACGGGGAATGAATTCCTTGGTTTGCTTTGTGTCTGTGGCTTTTGCTTTATTAAACTGTGTTTATCTCAAACCATGAGTCTTCTCACTTGACTTTTATACTCTGTTCCCCGACCCACTGGTGGGGCAGCTAGTGAGAAGCTGCAGTCCTTCTTTACTGCTAGGAGAGGTTAAACACTAACAGATCTCCAAGCAAATTAGCAGAGTAACAACCTTCATGTTTCTTATTGGTTTTAACCTGAATTTAGGCAAGATTAACAACATTATTAGTAAGGAGGGAGTCAACTCTAAGTCCGTCTGTCTTCTTCACTGAAAACAAACTCAAAATTAAGCTGAAATGCTGTGTTTCAGAGAGGGAGGTCCTATTGTTTGTATTATGTAGGGTGTTGGACCAAGGCAGCTGCACCACTGAAGATACAGTACTGTGGGAACACAGGGGCCCAACACCCCAAACACCAACAGGCACACAGGGCAGGCCTGCCACTCGAGCCCCTGATCTCCCCTGCTCAAATTACATGCTGATCCTGAAGGACAATGACAATCCATTTTGCCCATGCGTGGCGTACAGGACATGCTGTGGCACTGCCATTCTGCTGGCACACTAGGGAAAGTCAGCAACACTGCACAGGGCACAGGTGGACGTTCTGACATCTCCTTAAGGAACAGCAAAGCACACCTTCTAGACCCCAAACCGACTTCATATTGAAATTCCTTCTGCAAAACAAACCTCTGAAGTCACTCCCCGATTTCCTCCTATCCCCCCAAAATCTGTGTCACCTCCTCAGGGAAAGGATCAGACATCTTAAAATAGGGTACACTGCAGCTGTAATGTGATAAAAAGTCATTTCCCATCTGGGACTTGGCCCCATGAGCTCAGTGATGTAAACAAAAGGGACAGGATCCCAAAACTAGACTCCTGTAGTACTCAGTGATAGAGTGCTAGAAATAGTTTTTCTCTGTTTTCTCTGTGTTTTCTTGCACTAAGTTCCTAAGTATTCCCCCACTACTTGTGTTTATTTTATGCAAAGATAAAATATTTAAAACCTTTTTTTTTACAAAAGTTTATTTTCCACAAGGAAGAGCAATAGGAAAAATTAAACTGTTTTCCACATATTGTTTTCTTAAAACAAGAGTCTACAAGGACATATTCAGCACCAAAACTAAAAAAACAAACAAAAGAAAAAGTACAAACAGCCATAGAATATAATCTATAAAGCAAACATTTAATATTGCACTTTGTTTCTCTAATGTTTGGATTTTACTTACTTTTTCCTAATTCAGATCAGAATTTTCTATCAAATACTGGGCTAAAACTGTGAACCTCAAGTTTTATAATGTTGAGAACTGACCAATATTTATGAAAGAGTAATGCCTCTGAGTAACAATGTAATTAAAACTGGAAGTCTTTATTTGACAGGTTTATATCATTTTTCATTCTAATCACAGAGGTTGTGATGCAAAGTCAATTACTATGATATTGGTCAATCCTGCCTCATATGCAATTTTCCATTGTATTGTGGTACTTTAATGCTATGTAGATCAGCAATTGTTCCCTAGTCTGTAAAAATAACAAAAAAGGAAAAAAAAGTAAAACCACCAAATGCCCTTTTATACCAACGATCCCATCAGCTTTAAAAATTGTCTGGTTGGAGAAGGCAGAGGGAAGGGACATCCACAAAATTGGCCTAGTAACATCATCCAATTTCCTTCTTGCCAATATTCCCGCTCAAAGCCCAAGCCTTTTAACTGAATCACTTAAAACGCGACTCATTTATATTTTATCACCCTGTTGTCATTTTTGAAACATGAATGATCTTTCATGTTCTCATAAAGGCCACTTATGGAAAAGCCTATTTTGTCGCATTTATGAAGCCTTAAAAACAAGGCAGAGGTTTTTAAAAATGAGCACCATGCAGAAACACCAGCCGCCCCCTCCCACTCTCTTCCGAGCTTTTTTATTGCACAAGGAGACAGGTGTTAGATTAGGTCTTGGTTTGTTCAAATAATCAAGACCCGAACGTGTCCCTTTGTCAGTGATCTGTGTTCCATAGTTTCTAAAGAGCAATGTTGACTTTCATTATACATACCTAGCATGCAAGCAGCACTGGTATTTGTTAGCACAGGTAATAGCTCCATTGCACTCCTTTTCATGGGGCACACTCAAGGGCAAGTGCTCTTTCCACACAGTTTCTTGCATTCTATATGGATTCATGGTATAATTCAGTGTTCTGTTTGTTTTAAAGCTCTTGAGAGTGCCACAAAAGATGCAGTCATCAAAGCAGTTCCAGCTAACTCATATTTAAGTATGGCTGGTAACACTGATCATTCCTACTTTAATTATACTTCTAATCTTATACAGCATCATAAACCCTGAAGGTAATACAAAGTGCACAAACCGAGCTCTTAGCATAGAAGAAGCTTTTGCTGCAGTTTGAAATATATTTCCTACTACACTCATCACATATAGAATTTTTGGTGATTAAGTAGCTATATATAAAAATAAATTTACTCTCCCTTTCTATCCCTACTACTTGAGATATTGATCTGCGAATCCCAGACAGTGTATGACCACTTCCTTTTAAAAAATGTTTGGAGGAACATATGGTGTCTGCTGGTGCTGCTTTCATTTATGCCTTTTTTTTTAGAGCTTCACAACTTCAACACTTTATTTATAATGTAGAAAGAGAAATGGGAATGAGGTGGGTTTTGTAACTTTTGTGTATGTCCCTACTCCAGATCTCCCTCTCAAGTAAAGAACAGAAACAAAACACAAACACAAAACAAAAAAAGAACTAACTCAACAGTGCAACGTAAAAAACCAAATAGCATTCCAACAGTTTGGCAAGTGATGAATTCACCTGAGATTAAGTGATTTTTAGGCAGTCTGTAACAAAATGCTGCTTTGCGATAATAGTAGAAAGGCAACAAATTCTTAAAAGAAATCAAGAAAGTATACAATCTTGATGAAGTCTATTAGTTTCTTTCTATTAATTCTTCACCCTCCCACCCTATATCCCCATATCTGTTGCTTATCTACTACAGTAGGCTGCAAAACATACAGCAAGAAGGATTGGCTTGAAGGCATTTGATGTTTGTAAATAAATCCACAATAGGATCCAAGCTGAAGAGGTGATACATGATCAGCCTACTAGGACAATTCTGAGCATGTGCATATGCAGGTAAAGTCCAGGCTACATTAAATTAAAAAGGAAAAAAAAAAAAAAGAAGTCAGTGCATTTGTCAAAGTCTGTTGCTGTTGGGTTTTTTGTTTGTTTCTTTCTTTTTTGTCAAAACTTTCTTTTGCTCCTTATTGTGCGGACCACAAGAAATAAGAAAGGGGTAACAACTGTCCGGCGTAAATGAGAAAAAGCTGTAGTGACACTGAACCGCACGATGTAAGCAATAAGCATGTGCAAATTTCCAAATCATAAGAGGAAGCCAAACCTCTCTTAATGTGGTTTAAGTGTTTGGACACACATCACTGTAGGTTAGTAAGGCTGCTCCTAGTATGTGCCAGTATTTAAGAGGGAGGGGGGGAAAGCTCAGTTCTTCAAGCATGTGGAGCAGTCCTACAATGTTACTGTAGGCTTCAAAGCATGATCACAGGTTGTTTTCATTTATTCACCACACAGGCAAGAGCAAACCCACTTTCTTTGAAAGTGTGTTCTCCACTATGATGCCTTGACCTTCAACACGGGAGGTATGATTCCAAACCCAAGTTAAGTCAGCTTCTTATGGATTCCTTCAACGAGAAGGGCAAGATGGTCTGTCGTCTGTGGGTTGATCTGGGTTTGGATCAATCTAAACAAAAGAGGAAAAAACACAACAACCCAAGGTATTTTTAGAATTGATTGCTAGAATATAAACCAATCCAAACACTAATTTTTTTATGTCCAAGACAGTCAGAGATAAATGGTAATCCCAATCCAAAAGTTATTCAAGTAACTGAAGAATCTCTAGAAATTACATAAAACTTTGAATTGAAAATTACAAAGTATAGTGAAACATTTTAAACTACAGGTTGATAGCAGCTTAAGGATAAGCACAAGGATGCAGTAAAAATTTGAAAAAAAATCTCCTGTAGTAGCACAAATGTTCTAAATTATTTATTGCATAGTAAGAAGATAACCTGATTCATCACTGAACATTTAACTTAAAATACTAAATTGATTTCAGAGGACGTTTTACTTGCAGAAAATGATTAATAAAAGGTTCTTCTACTTAATTTGTATGTAATGAATCCTGAAAAACCCCATAAAATGTTTCAGAGTTCAGATGTTCCACCCACACCTCTTCTTCCTTTCAACAAATGGAAGGAGGTGAAGGACATGGTCTCTAACTTAGGTCTTCAAAACATGACAGGAAATATAATTTAAGTGGACACTATATAGTTTGGTCAGTAATTTTAAAAATACATTTTTTAGAACAAAGGAAAAGCTTATTTCTAGTATCTGGAGTACCTAAAATGAAAAGGCCCTGAGTATTCTAGGTTTATGTTACAGAATAGTCCTCAAACAAGAAATAAAAAACATGCCACTCACTCACTCACTAGCAGATTAAGTGTTTCAAGAGAGAAAGAAAAAAATCAACAGTGGGTAGATCCAGCAAGATTTAGGCAAAGGACACTATTCTATTTTGTCCTGTAAACTGCTTTTCCCTGAAAAATATGAACATGGCTCTTGAAGCTTTTGAAGCTTAAACTTGTGATCCAGTTATTGAGTGACTTTCACAGAACTAAACTAGCAGACAGACATGTCTGAACTGAGCATTTAGAGAAACCTGTGCCAGAAAGTATGCCTTTGTATCTTCTCTGCATGGAAATTCTGATAGTAATACACACAACTAAAAATAGAGAGTACTTTTAGAAACTACGGGTGAAAAATAATTTGTTGTGCAAAATATCGGTATTCACTAATGTCATACATTACATATATAATGCAATGTAACTTTAGTAAGTTGCCCAGAGGGTGCAAAACCATTTCAGAATCTCTATGAAACATTAGAATAGTGAAGAATCCTGGAAAATTTCTGATTACCTAATTTCTCCTGATTACCTAATTTTTCCTGATTTCTAATTACCAGCGCTCTGCTAAATCTAAGTTACCTTTTCCCCCTTTTTTTTTTAATTTTTCCGTATTTGTCCTGGTTTTCATAAAGTAGAAACAGTTCCTCACATTTATTCCACAGAATTCAGATAAACAGTGCACTCGCAATTTTATTTTGTGGTACCTACTTCTGAATAGAGGGGTGGAGGCAGAAAACGAAACTCCTGGATGTATGCAAACAGTGGTCCTGGAAGTGCTCTCTCAAAGTCATCACAAGCACCTAAGGGTGCAAGGCTGGACTGTCGTTGTTCCTCTGTCACCACTTCTGCATAGCTGGGAGGTGCTGCAGGGAAAAGGCACACGCAGTTCGAACAACAAGTTCTTATGCATGTCAGAACATATAAGATGATAAATATTAAACTTTAATAATGTAAAATGCACCAGCATGCAGATAAATTACTTTCATGATTTTTCCACAGTTAGTGAACACAAAAAAGAGGGTAGGCTGCTATAGTTTATTTTAAAACTATGCCCAAATCCAAGAGCAGACTGACCATTGTTCATTGTGGCTTGTCACCTTCAAATTTAAAGCATACTGAGAGTACTGAATTTCTGTTACAGGCAGGAATGATAAAACATTGCATTCCTCTGAACTCCATCATTTTTACATTAAAACCCCCAGAGGTTTATATGCACAAAAAGAGGGAAGATGCTACAGTTTCTCCTTTGACAGAAGAGATTCCTACTGAAATGGATTACATTCTCTTTCCACAAAGTGTTGGCTACTGAAGATGATAAAGGAAACCTTAATTGGCATTCTGGCAGGTTACACTGCCTTAAAACCAAGGATATAGTTGAGATACTTGAGGCAGAATTAATTCTGCCCAGGTACAGTGGCATTCTGTGCTTTCACTTGCACCAGCTTCCAAGCAGCTGGATTCCACTGCCTGTACACCTGAGAGAGGAAAGCAAAGAGGGCAACTCCATTCTTCTACAGAGAGCAAGCAGGTAGCAAGGAAACATCCACAAGGGATTTTCTATGGACCTTATTATGAAGGATGTAATTTGTGTCTGTCTGCATGACAGCAATGAATAAAGCACACAAAAATCAAAACAGACTTGTTTTGTCAGGTTACCTTCTGGTCTTTCGGGCAGCGTCAGACCAAGGCAGGCGTAAGCGGCCTCAGATGACACGAAGTGCAGGGTAATGATCCTATATTTAATAAAATTTCCCCTTAAAAGACT
>JAOTQP010001179.1:53427652-53437946 GCA_026413545.1 Cichladusa arquata
CCCCACCCCCCGCTTAGGCTGCTTCGCTTTATTTTTCCTTCCCTTATTAGCTAGGAATACCATCCGAACCTGATCTGGACTCCGACTGACCTGGAACATCAAGAAATCCCGGACTCTGTCTGTTCGTGACAAGAAATACGCGTTTTCTGCCCTCCCCGACACCGGAGACGTTCTGAGGCTGTACACCTACTCAGACAGGTGAAAAATTTCTTTGGCATCCGTGGCTGGTTTTTTTCTTGTGTTGGGGAGTGTCTTTTTTGTGTGTGTTTGCTAAATAAACAAGTTTTTTCCACTTTTCCTCGGAGGAAATTCTTCCCGAACCCGGTAGTGGGAGTGGGGAGGAGTTGTTCCTTAGGGGGCACCTTTGGGAGATTTTTCCCCTAATTTGTCCTAAACCAGGACACACACAAGAAATCTGTTTCAATGGTCTTCTAATTTTCTTTCTCCTCTAGATTAAAATTTGAGAAGGGGATAAAAATAAAGGATTTTTAGGCCAGACTGAAATCAAATCCTCACTGAAAGCAGTCGTGATAATAAAGTTATTTTAATAAAATTATATTTCAGAAAATGATTATACACAATTGCAATAATTTCATCCCCATCAGTAGAAAACTATCCATATAGAAACTATAAATTACGCACTGCAGCAATTTTTTTATTTTGCATTTTTACGTTAGCAATCCCTCACGAAAATATTAAGCATTACATTGCTCCTTCATAGATTATTCTTTATTGATAATTTAAGAGGACCAGCTCACCAAATATTTCTTCCTTAATGAGAGTCTACAATTTGTTAGTATCAGATTAAACTGACAAATGCATTTTACGTCTTGTAAAGATCAAGCAACTCCAAGTACAGGATAACTTAGCCTTCAAAATACCAGCAGTTAAGAGTTGCTGAAGTGATATAATACTTAAAAGAAAAGCTGTACTTAAACTAGCAAATAAATATTAGGCTAAGTTACATGCTGACGTTGTTTCCGTTATTATACTTCATTATTTTTATGCCAGAAAAGGAATGAGTAGTTATGTCAGTTCTTACCAGTAACGAAGGAGTGTTGATATCTATATGTTCAAAGACCGTAAATTCCTTCTTTAATTTTACTGGTAGAAGCCAAGGCCTATGTAATTCAGCTTTCACCCAATACCGCACACTGCCGTGTCTGCCTTCGAATGAGGTAGCAAGTGGTCTGTGCAGGACAAAGGTCAAAGTTGAGTAAAGTTATTCTCTCATTCCAATAACAATGCAATTGATCAGATTTGGAATTAGTATGTTGATGGGGTTTAGGATTTTTCCTTTTATTTCTTTCTCTTAGGGAATTTCCCCCCATTTTGTTGCTAAGAAACAATAACGACCGGTACTTGAGAGAGACAAAAGAAGTAACCACAGAGAAGAGGGAGGAGTGCAGCTGGCTGCACTATCGTAGCTGAGAGGGCATTCTCCTGGGAAGACATATCTGGAGATTTGGGCTGGACGAAGCTCCTAGCTCTCTCTCGCTCTCTCGGCGTCGGAGGACGACGACTGAGTTGCTGCTTATTGGGGGGGGGAAGGGAAATCACTGCCACCGCCGGAGCCCAGCCCTGTCCTGCTGCTTCTGCCGTGGGTGAGCCTTTGCTCGTGAGAGCAGCCACTGAACTGGGTCCTTATTAACACCTTCCTCACTAAAAAAGACAAAGGACTCTCACCATCTGCTCTGGTACCTCAGGGGAAACCCCGGGATCCCGAGCCTTTTCCGCCTCCCAGGGAACCTCTCCCTGCCGTGTTCGGGAGCCAGGCTGCCACTGCCCGGCCCCTGCCATTTCTTTGCCACCGCTCCGGGTTTTATTGCTACACTGTAGCCCGCGCCCTCTGCCTGCCGGGACGCCCCGCGGTTCCAGCTACAGCTGCGGAGTTTCTGATACATCTCGTCTACCACTCCGGGATTTTGCTCGTCCCTGCTCTTCCAGCTTGCTGCTTCCGAGGTCCCTGCTACAGCTTTATTTGCTATCCAGAGGGGCACCAGGATCGGCTGCCCCTGGGGATTTGTAAAGGAAGCCCCTTTTCCATCCCTTATGCCGGCTGTGTCCACTATTATCCACGTGCAGAGAGACGACCGAACTCGCGCCACAGCGCCCCCTGCAGCCGCGGGGTAATCGTCCCACCTGCCCTGACCAGCTGGGGAGCCACCAGCGCCCCTGCCGGCTGTGACCGTAACTACACCAAAGGGGAAGGTGCCTAACAGCCGAGAGAAGGCTGTTTCTGGGTTTCTGGTTTTGTTTGTTGTTACTGCCATTGTTGTTGTTTGTTTGCCTTGTTATACATACTAGTAAAGAACTGTTATTCCTTTTCCCATATATTTGCCTGAAAGCCCCTTAATTTCAAAGTTATAATAATTCGGATGGAAAGGGGGTCATATTCTCCATTCCAAGGGAGGTTCCTGCCTTCCTTGCAGACACCCGTCTTTCAAACTAAGACATATATAGAACTGTATTTTTCATGTATCATAACAAGCATAAATTATATGCAAATGTTGCAAATCTCAGAAAAACATAATGTTAAAATTGGGGAATTGTGCAAGAAAAGTGCCAGAAGAATACACATCTCCTTTAGAGGCGATTTTCAGGTGTAGAATAAAGCATGCCCTTTTAAGGTCAAATTAAGGCCACCAAGAAAAACTGACATTAGTACCATTCCATTATTATTTTGGACACTGCATTCTGTTAACATCTGTGTATTATTTACTTGGCTGGTATCTCAGTGGTTTAACTAAAACTAAATGCTTTTGTAGTTTGTTTTGTCTTGAGTAGCTAAATATTTCAGTGTAGAGTTCTGAAGAGAGAGCTTTTGAGCATCATCTAATTGTCCTTTACCCTGATGTTGGGGTTTGTTCCCTTACTGTCCCAGTTTAAAGAATTTTTCCCATTATTATGCTAAGGGAGCCTGCCGGGGTACACCCAGGCTCTTTTCAGGACTGGAGACAAAGGGGTAGGTGGGGGGTGGCTTCCAGGGGTTTTTCACTCTCGCCGGCGAGGTCTGAGGGAGAAGGACTGCCCCGTCTCCAGCCCACGCGGTCCAAGCACCGGGGAGCCAGGCCCTCTGCTGTGGGACACTGTTCTGCATCTGCTCCGCTCCAGCCTCCTACCTCTGAAACCACAGCTGACCACCAAAAACCCAAACGGTGAGCGGAGAGCCCTTCCTCCACCTTTTCTCCTACGTGGGACACAGCTGCCGCTGCCGCCTTCTGCCCCCTCCCGTCTGCCACCTCCGCAGCTGTGCGGGCTCGGCCCCTCCTTTCACCACCGGGACCAAGCGCAGGCAGAGTGTGTCTGCGGCTGGGAGAAGGACTGGAACTGAGTTATTTGTTCGGTTTCGTTGCTAATTTTCATAGCTGCTGTTGTTTCTGTTTGTCCGGTTAGATATATTAGTAAAGAGCTGTTATTCCTACCCCCTTATCTCTGCCTGAGATTTCCTGATTCAAAAATTATAATACTCGGGAGGGAGGGGGCTTACATTCTCTATTTCAAAGAGGAGCTTCTGCCTTTATTGGCAGACACCTGTCCTTCAAACCAGGACACCTGATGAGATCATCTTAATATATATACACACATACATATTAAAAATATAAAGACTATTCTGCCCTGAATGCTGAAAGACAAATTCCTTTTGGGGAGTTGGAGAGGGGGGAAAAAAAAGAAATGCAGACAGGGACATCAAACCTTTCAGTATTACCCTTTTATCCTCCCTCCTCCTCCTTCCCTCCCCCAGTATCATAAGAGGAAGGAACTAAGATGTGTATATTCCAGTCACGTCCAGTTAACTGTAACTTGTCTTTTCCTAACAATTTAATGCTTTAATCTCCAGGAAGAATTTTTATATTGCATTATGTTTGAAATGCATCATAATAAAAGATAAGTTATGGGCAAAGCTTCCCTCCCTAAATTCTGTATCAAATAATACTACAAGTTTCACATATGTTTGCACATCTGAAATGTTTACTTTTTTCTTAATAACCCAAATGAAAGGATTTTCTAATCAACCTTCAATGTTTCATCCTGCTGCAGTATCCTCTAAGGAAAAAAAATAAAATTGTAAGGCCAGTCTGCATATTGGTTCATTTCACTATTGCTTTGTATTTGGTTGCACTGGGTCTGGCTGGGATGGAGTTAACTTTCCTCATAACAGCCCATATAGTGGGGTGCGCACACACACAGACACACAGGAAGGCCAGACGGGCAGGGCTGACAGACATTCATGGCTATGGTGTTTGTCTTCTCAAGCAACCACTACACATTCTGAGGCCTTGCTTTTCAGGAAGTGGCTGGACATTTGCCTGCTGATGGGAAGTAGTGAATTAATTCTTATTTTTGCTTTGCTTCCACATACAGCTTTTGTTTTTTTTGGTTTTTTTTTTTTTTTTTTTTTTTTTTTTATTAAAACTGCCTTTATCTTGACCCAGAAGCTCGTCCATCTTATTTTCTCTCCCTGGCCTGTTGATGCGGAAGAATGAGAGAGCAACCGCATGGAGGGCTGGCAGGCAGCCAAGGTCAACCCACCACATTGGTTGTGTTTTAAATACATTTTAGAAATATTCCATGGATACAAAATAGCAAGAAATGGTAAGGAGGCAGTGTCAAACTAGTGTTTTTCAGGTCTTTTACTACCATCCTTCATTTTTTCCAGAATTATTAAAAATGCCTTCATAGTTATTTCAAGTCACTTGACAAAACCTTTAGTGTTTTAATCCATTCTTGTGCTATTTTAGAGCTCATATTTGAACATTTTTTCCAACTCAAAGGAATATCATTATCATCCTTATCACTTCTTATAGAAGAGTTTTTCATCTGAACCTTAAATTGACTTCTAAAAGTTTCCACACATATGCATCTTCTTCAGCATTCTAAAATCGACCGTAAAGCCCTGCGCTATTTGCGGAAACTGATCTGTAAAAGCATTTATCATCTGCAGGTTCTGTTAAAGCCAGTCCCTCTAATAAGCACATGTTTTATTAGCTTTAATATTAGGTATCAGTCCAACATTCTGCCAACTTTTTTCAACCTTAATGACTTTGGCACTTGGCTTTTACAGTAAAAGGCTCCTCCTACCTCCTTTCTTTCATCTATTTCCAGACTCTCTCCATTCCTTCATATTTAATTTTCCTGCAACTTGTGTTTGAGCTCATTTCCATGTTGATAACTCCTCTATGTATAAATCTTCCCTTCGCAATGTATACATTAGACACCTCCAACTTGTGTGTGTGTTTGTGTGTGGCAATTTATTTTAAGACTTCTGCTATCGCTCTTGCTTCACCTTTGCTTTCTGAGTCAAGCGGGATTAGGTATGGGAATGTTTCTTGCTTCATCCATTCATCCATTTCTTTTTTTTCCATCCTGGCTTTTTTGTCTAGAGGTCAGCCTGAGTACATATATCCTATTTGAAGTAGAAAAAAAAAAAAAAGCCAAACAAACTATTATTTAGTTCAAATGTAGTTAAGCCTGCCACATCTGTTTCAGACTGAGCCTGAACAGTTAAGCTGTTCTCACTAGGTTCTGATGGCCTGCATGGCTCCAGTAAAATCTTGTTTCATTTAGAAGATACCTCAGCCCCTCTGCAGGACTCAAATGACACAAATCCCCCTCCCGTCTTCTGTGAAGGAGCCCAATCCTCCATAAGGAGCCAACATACCTCAGTCAAAAGAAAGAGTAACCAACTGGGCAACAACAAGCTCCTGTTTTGTGAACAACTCTTAACCAGTTTAAAAGCAACCTCTTCAGTTTAATGAGATTATGTCCTCTATTGCATGTCTGAGCACAACTCCTAACCACTGAAAAGGTTTCCCTCCCCCCACAAGAATTTTTCTTAAGCAGATATGTATCTTAGCCTTCTCTCACACAAGCTGTGTACTGCACGTAAGTACTTACATCTGTGGAAGCTCAAAGCTGAATGCATATTCATGCCTTCCTGAATGAATGGTGTGAAGGCCTTCTTCGGAGTTGTCATCATCTAGGAGGGAAAAACCCCAATATGCTATTCCACCTGTGAACATTTTACATAGCATAATGTATTATATAGGTTTCTTTTCCAGAATAGGATGGATTTATGCATTCTTTACAATACTAAGAATACCGTGTCTCAGAAACAAGTCTCTCCAGTCCATTTGTATTAACTGCTAGATGTATAGCTGTAGAATTTTTAAGGCTAGGTGAGATTCCAAGACTCTCCTGACACAAAAGCAGAAGTTAACTTGTTTTAATTTATGATTTTGATTCCAAGTACTGACATAGTTATAACTGCTGCCATTTCAAGGTCTGCCTGAAAGATCCATAATGGAAACTGTTTTCCGATATGACTTCTAGTTAAAACTTAAAATGAAATAGAGCTCTCTAATAGTATTAAGTAATCTTAGTATTGCCTGCTACATTAATCAATTACATTAAGTAATTCAGCTTTCTCCTATCGCCTGCCTAGCAAGTGTCCAAAAACTGATCTTTTAAAAAAGTGCACAAGCACCACCTAGGAAGTACCAAACAAATTCAGGGGCACGAGAAGTGGCAAGCTGTCCAATTAATGTAAAGAACTAATGTATCAAAAATTCAAAGTTTAGCTCGATTTTGCTTGAATAGCAAAGACCCAAACATTTCCTAATTTCAATTAGAAAGCTGACCTTGTTTTATAGTCACGATTCCTTGTATTGCTTTAAATGCCCCAATAAATTTGCGGTTTGTTCCAATATAATTACCATGAACCCAGAAAAAAACCCCGCTGATTCCAACAGAATAGAAAGTTATTTAGATAAAACAATTGAGCATCTCATATACAAAAGGGTTGGCATAATAAAGGCACATATAGTGGGATTACGCAAAAGACCCTTCCTGTTGTGAATAGTCTGAAGCATCTAGAAGGAACACTGCTGCATTTTAAGATTTTTTTAGTTCCCACTGTTCTACAAAACTGTTGATGCTCCAATTTTTTTAGTGCACCAGAAATGCTGAAACAAACCTATGCAAAAATATAAAACCCCTGGAACACTATTTGCACAAACGCACCCGCAGCATGTAATGCCACGAAATAACAATCTTCAATACACTGAAAGAGCAAAGTAATGTGAACAATGATTTTTTGTTGTTGTTGTTAAAAAACACTTGGAGGGCTTTGCTTGTTTTTAATTAAAAATAATAGTGTTTTCCTTGCACATATGTTTTTTCATCCCTTCTTCACTTCCTGTCAGATCAGCAGTCCCACTGAGCCTGAACAGCAGCAGCAGAATTATGGTAAGCAAGTACTGAGCTGTCAGTGAGAGACTAGGCTGAAGCAGGAGAGGACTGGCCTAAACAGGCACGAGCACATCCCCTGCCAGCCACTCATATACATACGGTATACATTAACACCCCACTACATTTGCTCAGCAACTCTGCGCACAGTCGGGCCTGACTACCGCACAGGTAAGGAGAGAGGGGGAGGGCATCACCCACGCCTCACCATCCGCTCTCCTCATACCACAGGGCCATGCTGCCAGCTTGCCTCGTGCAGACACCCCAATCCTGCACTTCTCTCAGGAGCATGTGCTGACCATTACTGAAAGGCGATTACAGATAGTGCTGGCCAGGGGCATGGGACAGGAGAGATAACCGAGTGAGAGATGCAAGAGGCTGCAGGGCCGGGCCGTACGTCCCAACGGCTGCCCCTGCTCAAAACTCCTTGCTGGCCCAGTGGATGTGCATGGCAGGAGTTTGAATACTTCTGTCTGTCCCCAGAGGTGGGCATTCCCAAGAAAGGCAGTGTGCCCTCTGGAGCCACTTCACTCCGCCCCCCAGCACGCACTAGAGAGCAGGCAAAGGAACTTCCCTCACGTCCCAGCCCCCTACAATCAGCAGCTGGCATCACCTTAGCAACAGGCTAACAAACGCCAGCAGGCCAATGACAAGGCGGGGACAGGGAGTGGTCTTCCAGACTATGGTAGGGTACAGGGCGTAAACTCCACTCTGTGCAGCGAGTGTTCACAGTCCTGCCGCTGCAGTCAAGGGAAGGACAGTGGTGTCCTGGGACAACTGCTTAAGATTGTACATGCTGCACATGCAGCACCAGTCTTGCTTCTGGTGTCGAAACGTGTCAGATCTGTCCCTTCCCTGCCACCTTTTGTTCCCTTACGAGACAAAACCAAGCACCTACTATCGAGGTCAGCATTTGGATCTGCAGGCCACATACAAAGTCACTGCTGCTGCTTAAGCTGACAGAAGCACAGGATCGCCTTCTTACTACTAAGGATACATCCTGCTATGAACGACTCATGCATACTTGCACGTTTCCATCATCTACAAGCCAGAAGTGAATGAATTTTTCGCATGAGAGAATTATTCCTAAGGCAGCAGTATAAAGAACATATGAACTAGAAAGACATCTCATGAGTGACCTGAGTTTACTTGCATCACGGTAACATAATTAAAATCGATAGCAACTGCTATTGGCAGAGGATCTCTGCAGTAAATATACTTCAAAAAAAAAAAAAAAACAAAAAAACAAAAAAAACCACAAACACACTTCCCCCCCAAACAAAGCCGAAACAACACATCAAAACACCCAACCAAATTACGGAGACAGTTTTAACATTTTCTTGTTCTAGGAACTGAGTCATCACCACCACCTGACATGTGCAACCAATCTGCAGAGAGAAGGAATACTCCCTCCCTTCTTCCCAGGACTGACCCCAAACAGGATTGAACCGCTTCTAACAAAGGGTGGAAACTTCAGAAATAACAAGCTTAGAGTCCCTTGTACTTTCACAATGTAACTATGCAAACAATAGATTAGCAAATTTAAGACCCACAATCCCACTCACAATGCAATACCCCATTTCCATACCCAAAAATAAGGAAATTTGCAGGGCACTTTCCATTTCTATAGGAGCTTAGCAGACCAAGTTTTCATTGAATGCAGGTTCCAGAACTCCTCAACTCGGGAGCGATGCTCCAATCATACAACCATGACCTCTTATTTGGCCTTTCAGACAGATTTTTACATCTGGGTCCCCCATAGAGGAGTAGAATAAAAGAAATTAAAGTAATTTACAAGTATGCTAGTTTAGAACAAAGGAAGAAATGGAAAATTATGGGTGCGGTGGTGATAGCACATCAAAGTAATCCACAGGAAATCTTTTATCTGCCAACAATGAATCAACCTTAAAATAATTCTGCGAGTCAGACCTGTAGCTGTTATGTGTCAAAAAGTCTAATGTTACATTTTAATTACACTTAGGATTCGATAGGATGCTACCAATAAAGTAATTTACTACATATCTGGTTTTGATTTAACAGCTATTTTCCCCATAGAGAAACAAATCACGCTAATATCACTAAGAAAAAAAAAAGGCATTGTATATTAAAAAGCACGTAATAAAAACAATGCAAATCCTTATGAAAAGACTGTTAAAAGGCAGGTATTTTTAAAAAGTCCTGTTTTCAGGTACTTTGAAAATGCACCTCAACATGCTTTTAAGTAAACGTTCAAATAATCAAAAATACAACCTAAGAATGTAACCAGCATTTCCTCATCTTTAGAAATAGTGAACACTCTGAGACTGCATATTAAAAAGAGATAAACCAAGCAAAGATGCATCTTTTTCTAGAAATATGTCTACATGTAGTGAATGAATAAGCGAAAAGCTTACCTCTTGCATGCCCGACTAGAACGTCCTTATGGTTAAAATACTCTACTTCTTCGGTGTAATTTTGTGTATAGGCAGTGTTGGATCCAGCATTTCTAGATTCGCTCCAACGTACTTTTGCATGTCCTCTTGCATGAATTTTAAGAGCTTTCACTCTAACTTCCCCAGTAACTTCTAAACTGATCCTTCCTGAGACTGTGTCCCCACTAGAATACACGGGGATATTGCTGTTACTGAGACAGTCAAAGCTTATTGTCAAACTCTTTACCTTCCCCAGCACCATGATTTTTAACGAAGTGTATAAAAATATACTGTAAGGAAAACAAAAACAAAAAAAAAGTCAAGGTCTCATACAAAACGCGACCTTCACTTTAAAATGAACAACGCCTCTGCTGCGTAAAGAGCCTGCCAACAAGATCAGCGTGTCCCCTACGAACGCTTCATCGGAATTACTGAGAAGACAACGGCAGCCGCCCAACACTACAATATCTTTACAAAGGCAGCTATCCCGCACGCTGCCAGCTCACTTTAAGAACAGCTTTGTGAAAAACAACCACCCCCGCGCATGCGCGAAGCGAGTCGTGGCAGCGATTTCCTCCACCGCCTGCGTATCTTTCCTGTCGAGTTCGTTTTTCTTGTGTTATTGCTTCCGTCTC
>JAOTQP010001179.1:53510628-53524345 GCA_026413545.1 Cichladusa arquata
CAATAATTTCAAAGTTTAAGTAGGGTAAATTCTGCAGCTTCAGGTTAATGGCTTTGAATGTGTGATACAGCAGATGTTGAATCATGGAGGTGAACGCTGTGTGGTCAGATGGCTACCCAAAACCAGACACTCTTGGTATCCAGTATGGTGCTTTGGAGGAAAAAAAAAAAAAAAAACAAAAGGAATAGGTATATGTGCAACAGAACTCCTTTGACTTGTAATAACACCTTAGAGGGATGAGATAGAGGATAGACACATCAAATTTATTTTCCTCTGAGAGTTTTCTGAAAATAATGGTTTCATTTTATTCTTTTTAGTGAAGAAATAACAATATAAAGAAGATATTACCAAAGGTATTTGAAGTTAGTCTGACCTTCTGGTGGAAAAGTTCCATATTCACGTGAAGTGACTAGGGACAGTAATCTGAAACAGCTTGCATATGTTGCTGCTGCTAACATTAAGTAGCTGTTACAAACATTTTTCTTTCTTCTTGCCAAAAAAACCACCAAACACATGAATTGTTCACTTGAACAGTAATACTAGAGCTGCCATTTTAGCCATGATTATTATTCTCATGGCAAGAGTGAATGGAAATATCTTCAGTGCTAAGACATCACTATTGATGCAAAAGCTGCAAGCCTTTGAATATCTCTTTATGTCAGCCTGGAAAGGGTCAGATTTAGAAATAAGAACTTCATGTAAATTCACAGAATATGCTTAGTGGGAAGGGAACTTAGTAGGAATTTAAAAAAATGTGGAAAAGTGAATAGTTTTCAAGAACTTCAAATTTCTGTCATTGAAACTCTTTTACCACAGTCTGACTGGGCAGTGAATATGTGAAAGGAAAGATTTGCTTTCATAGAGGAACTTGTTTCTTGAAGAGAATAGATTACATGTTTCCTGGAATATCTGAATTATGGCATTTCAGCATCAGACAAAGTATTTGAAATTCTTTTTAACATTAGATAGGTTTTGGCAAAAAAGCATAAAATTTAAAATGGTTAAAAAAGGGGCTTTTTGTTTCCAAAATAAGAATGTTCATGAAAGGCTTATAGCTTATACACTATTTATTAGGAGAGATGATAGATGAATATATATGTATATATAGTATAGATGAGTTGCCCAAGTGTTCACTTTACAGACACACATTGTTGACTTCATGAGCTAAGAGAAAGAAAACTATTTCTGAATATCTAGCCTGCAGTGGTTAGATTTACTAGAGAATGATGCATACAATCCCCACATATAAAACAGTCAAGGGATATTTTCTTCAAGCTTAAGTGCCTCACATAATTTACTTTTTTCCCCCAACCTAAGTCTAGTAACTTCAGCTTGCATGATTGCTGAGCTTTGTGTTCTAGTTCTTGCCATCAATTAATCCTAAAACTTCTAAAATGTGAGGTCCTGGTGTGTGTTTTTCTTTCCAGTCCTTCAGTGAAGGAAGAATTTCTTACATTTGAAGATTTAATCTCTACAAAGATATTCTTCATTGCACAGGTGAAGGAGTACATGATTTGATTTCATACACGTGTGTCTGAAAAAGCAAAAACATCAATGCTGCATTTTAGAGCCAGACCATCAACTAGCATAAATCAGCACAGCTCTTGTGATTTCTCATGATTTCGAATAACACAACTAGTAGTCCACAAAACAAAGAGAAACTGGTTTGTTGCAAATCCATTCTACCATCCTGAAAAAAAAAATAGTATCTGCAGAGTGTAATGTGTTTATAAGGAGACAAGGGAAAGGCGTCTAAGTTTGCATGGTTGTCTCAGGAGCTATCAAATCTCCACATCCATTTTTTTTTGGGTAGTATGGGTTTCCACTTTAATTGGAGCTATTATGTGCAGACAAATGTTGTGTGGGACAAAAATGGAGGAAGGGAAAAAGATATGATGCACAGTTTCAGAAGGAGATAAGTATCTTGATAAAAGAAGGCATAGAAGGACAGAAGCATAATTAAGCTGGACTGACTGTGGAGGTCATGGCAGAATAACAAGTATCAAAGGATGCAAAAGCAGAGAAGCGTTGGCATGGAGACTGGGAGGCACTTTAGTATTAAATATAGAACATTTCAGATGGAAACATGGAATAGCAGCCTGATCACAAATACTACTGGATTTTCAGTGATTCACATTACCAAAACCTAAATGAAAACCTTGGTCTTTTGGTGTACTGAATCAGTATTTTTTTCATGTAAATAAAAGTTTTTTTATATCATCATTGATTTTGAGGCTTGTCGTTAAGTTCTGTTGCATCTTGTATGTCACAGAACATTGCTTTTCCTTGGGTTATTCTTACTGGTGTCCCTTACAGTCTTTTAAAAAGGAGATTCCTGTTTTCTATTAAACCATCATAGTTGTGATTTTGTTACTGTGTCATGCACTGCTGGGACGAGTTAAAAGATGCTGTCCTCCAACTGAGACAGTATTTCAGAGATCTCTGAAGACCAGGTGCTATGATCTGCCCCAGAAGAGAAGGGTAACCCAAGTTCTTGTTAACAGATCCCTTGGGATGGGTTAGAGCGAAACAAAACTGAGTTTATTTTAAACTGGGTTTATTTTAGAACAATATGGCTGCAATGGGAAGCAGGCTTACCATCTTGCTTACTGTTATCTATAGTGATACAGCAGTACAAAAGCATAAAATATTACAGGAAGGAAGGAACAAAGAAACAAAGGAAGAAGTAAAAACATATCACTTGTTCGTGCAACAAGACTTTGTTGTTGCAATTTAGTTGTCTGTTGGCTGAACTAACGCTCTCGATTTCTTGGGGCTGCCAGAAGAAATCCTTGAAACACCAAGTCCTTTGGGTTCTTTATACTTAGGCTAGGTGAGAACACCTGGGTACCACCCCTGGAGTGAAGTGTTTTACACTGGATGATGTAATAGTGGATGATGAGACGTTTCAGGAGTCTGACACCTTCTGACACATTACAGCTGAATACTATATCAGCTGATCAATTATAGCCCATTATGGGGCCATAATAGGGGAGCTACCACAGGTGAATTCACCTGAGTAGAGACAAAGAAGCAGTACCTTTGCCTCACAGGGTTTGCCTGGTTTCTTGTTTTACTCAAAACCCTTGAGTTGCTGCCCGTGCTCTCCCTCTGCACCTGGGTTACTGTCCATGTGTCATCTTGCCCCTGATTTTTTGAACCATCAGTGTTCCAGTCTCTCCCACATCCTTCTCCTTAGACTTGGGATAATTGGACAATATTACTACCTTGATTTCATCTTGAGTCTCTCACCAGGGAACAGTTGTAGAAACAAACCTGCCTTTGCCTATATAATGTTTACATACTGTTTTTTGTTGTTTCTTAATTTGTATTTTGAAAATAACTATTTACAGCTCAGTTGGCTTTGAAAGCTTTGTTTTAATAAAGAACATACATGAAAGAATAGAGACTTGTAAGTCTGTGTACCAAAAAAAAAAAAAATATTGGCAAATTGAGCACATCTCTATTTCACCTGATGTCAATTTTCAATGGTCTTTACAAAATTAGTAAAATTACTGAACATATGGTTGGGAGATAATACTTGTGATATGTTCTCTTCAACAAATTATTTTATTTCAATAATTGAATTGTTTATTAAGTACAAATTTATATAATAAAATAGTAGCAAATTATAAATAATATAGTATAAATAAATATAATTAAAAATAACTAATGACTGCCAAATCAGTCAAGCTTGGTCTCCATTTTAAGTGAGTAAATGCTCTAGCTTCCAGAGGTCTACTGACTATTGTTAAAGTATTATTAAACTGCAAAACCAGTAGTCTCACCTAGGCAGATTCTGTGCTCTCTGTGGGCATTTGTGACACTCATTGTGAATTTGTGTGTGCATCTGACCTGCATTCTTCATAGATTAGATGAAATGCATAGGCACTGTACATTTAGCATGGCCAACAGAAGAATCCCTCCGAGTTGACTCCTTAGAGCCATAGTGCTGACAGTGAGGACAAGGAGGTTCTGTAACAGTGTAAATTGCTGTTTTCACATTTCTGGGTTCCATTTACAAAATCTTGTGTCCTTCATAATTTTATTTTCCTTGTGCATGTTCACGTCCTCACGAGGACTGAAGTTGAGTCCAGGAAGAAGGGAGGAGTGGGGGAAGGTGTTTTGATATTTGTGTTTATTACTCATTATCCAACTCTATTTGATACATTAAATTAATTTCCCAAAATCGAGTCTGCTTTGCCCATGATGGTAAGTGATTCCTCCTTGTCTTTGTCCTGACCTTTGAGTCTTTTGTTATACTTTCTCTCTCCTGTCCTGTTGAGAAGGGCACCTGGAGCCCACTCAGGGCCAACCTACCACATAAAGTCAGCTCGCCCTGTTCAGTTCTGAAGGGCAGACACTTCATCTCACACTTAGAAATTATTAACATGGCCTTCTGCTTAGCTTCCAAACTGAGTTGTGATGTCTCTAGGTCCTCTTTTGATATCTAATATGTCCTTTCCGGATTTTGTTTGGCCTGGCTGAGTTTGGTTAAACCTATAACTTCTGTTATAAAAATATTAAAATACATTTAATTCCAATCTGTTCCAATCTTCTGTTTCAATTTTGTTCACATAATATTTTTTTTGTTTTCCTCCTTCGGTGTGCAGATGTTGTTCTTATTATTATATCTTTTGTGAAAACATTTTCAGCTCTAGAGTACATAAGTAGGGGATGCAGTGTTTGTACATCTGATAGGGGATGATGTAACAGGAGAATTTTAAAATTAATTTCCCCTCTCTCTCCAGGTATTCTTCACTCTCTTTTTTAAAGCTATGATGTTAAACCAATTTTTAGGTATAAAATCTGACAGAGAGGGTTATATATGTAAACATATTTTTATCTAAACAGATAGTTAGGTACCTATCTGTATTTATCCATCTGTCTAATGCATCTGTCTATCTATTTAGATAGATAGTAAGATAGTAAGGGTGTTTTAGTCCTTTTTTTTCTTTTTTTTTCACATTTGTTGCCATGGGTTACTTATTCTATTAAAGGTTTATGAGATCATTCCATAATGATGGTTGGAAAGGATCTTAAGATGTTACAAGTCCAACCTCATGTTTTTCTGAAGTTAGCTGTGATGTTTGCCCATTTCCCATTGTCAGGGATCGTCCCTGATCACCATCATCTTTCAGAGATGGTGGAGGGAGGCATTGCAAGAACATCAGCCACTTTCCACTTTTTCTTGAATGCTTTTTGTCTAGACCAGTGGATTTCTATGGAAAAAGTTCTCTCTGGTAACCTCTGGCTTGATGCTGGTCCATCCCCTGGTCTCAGTCTTTCTCCAAGGGTCTTGCCACTAAGCATAGAGGCCCGGGAGAAATTGATGGGGATAAATGTGGCAAAGAAGGTGTGGAGTAACTCATCCTCATCTTTGTCTGCTCTTAGAAGTCACCCACATTCTTCAACGATGTCTCCAATTTTTCTTTGTTCAGACTTTTATGGTTGATGTAAAACAAAAGCTTGTTTTGCTTTTGAAATTCCTTGCAAATGTCTCCTCAAGCTGAGTTTTCCCTATAGCATCCTAGTACCATGCCTGGGCAATGCTTCCAAGTTTTGTTGTAGCCAGCACCTGCATCATCCTCCCACCCTTGCTCTGGAGCTCCGTCATGAGTTATCTGCCAAGACACACTGCTCTCCTTATGTTCCTACCTTTTTCCAGAGTATTAGGTTAGATTGTTTTTGCATTTGAGGGCTGCTGTCCTTAAAGCTCTACAGTCTCCCTGAGTTCTTCTTTCATGTTACCAGGACCGACACATCCCATAGCAGTGCTGACGTTTTTGACACAGATTCACAATGGGATTTGTGAATGGTGCAACTTATAGAGCAACTGCCTTTTTCCCAGTTTACAGCTGATTTCTTTTATCGTTTGTTATGTGAATTTCAGGTTTTGAAACTTGCTAATCACTTAACATCATCTGAACCTGAATATTCCCTGACTGAGAAGGCACTGAAGCTATGAGCAAATAAAACCTGTCTGTGCTGCCTAATTCCAATCAGAATTGCGGCACTGTTCCACAGTATCTCTGCTGGGTGAACCAGAACTGGCACAGCCATTGATTTCTACCAGCTGTTTTCTGCCAATTCCAGTTCCTGACAGGTAGCAAGCTGTGTAGCTGGCAGCAAAGAATCGCAAACAGTTCAAATATGCCCCAGGGAGGGCAAATGCTTACCCAAAGCCCATCAAGGATTTGCTATTATGCTTCACAAGATACATATACATTCACCACATCTGTCTCCTATTATTTGTACTCAGAACTGACAAAGGACAGAGATAAACATGTGCCTGTTTAATACTGTACAAGAACAAGGTGTTAGTAAGGGAAAAGCATTGTAGACATTTCAGTGAATAATTTCCTAATGAAACTTCTTTTGTATATTCTGTGAAATGTTTCTGTAGCTGATCCACACTTTAAGAGAACAAGTTATTTATTCAAATACCAAGACAGTCTATTCAAGTACTTTAAATCTAAATTTGCTCGTTTTCATCTGGTGCTTTGACAATCTCACAACATAGTACAAGCAGCCTTTATCTGGGGACCTGCTGCCTTCTTCAGCTCCTTTTTGATTTCTCTGAGAGCTCTCTTCACAATGAACCAATCAGAGGATGCTGTAAAACGCTCTCTGAAGTATTAATGGTTTTGTAGCAAGTCACCATGGCTTGACAACCTCCCTTTCTTCACATGAGCTATGCAACTGACCATGTGCAGGCTTCTAGTTAATTTCAAATACAACAACACTTGCCTTTGCTTTTGCTTCTGCAATGAGTAAAAGCATTCTGTTATTAATTGATGCAGGTGAGATGATAAATGGTAAATTTTTAAGACACAGAGACACATTTGTTTGTGATTTCCTGTTCTTCTCCATGCTATTTTAGGTAAAAGTGGGGTAATAAAATTGAAGGAATTTTGGTGTCCATAGATTCCTTGGAAGTGAACAGGAGATGAAGGATGAAGTATTCAAAAAAGTAAGCTTTATTAGGTAAAGCAGAGGCATGTTATGGCAGAAATATTAATACCTCTCTTTGGGAGAGCATGTTTTGGTAATAGTTTTACAGGTCTCAAAACCTGCCCAGTGATTGAATTTTTAAGATCTTGAATGTGTTAACAGCCACTAGCATAAATTCCCACATCACCTCCAACCAAAATTACTGTATGATTTCAGGCATCCAAAATAGAAATATTCAGGTGTCTTCTATCTAATGGATGGTACAGGATGTAGCAGGTATTATGGTATTATGCAGAGCAGAGACATTTCTGAAGCTGTCTGTTGCCTTTATTTAGGAGCTGTTCATGTTCAGAGACCCAACATTTGTACGTATTGTGTAGGGGTTTTTTTTTTTTTTTGTTGTGATTTTTTTTTTTTTACTACTTGAGGGCTACACATAGATTACAGATGCTAATTTTTTAAATGATTTGGAGTGACAGGGGTTTAGTGTAGCCCTGCAGTTACTGACCTGAAGCATTCATGATTCTGTGCCTTAAGCAAGAAGGAATAAATTATTCTACTACCTTTCACTGTCATTTTAAATCTGTAAGGGAGCTGTACAGTATAAAAACTTAAAGACTGAGATTCTATTGTTAACATATGATTTCTCTAAGTATCTGTCAAAGATGGAAACACTTGCCCAGTGCAAGTGTAGTCACTATTTTTCAATCAGAAACCAATAAAACATTTTATAAAGGGATTCTAAAGTGTACTTGTTAATTACAGTCATCATATAGTCTTTCAAATGCTAATGGTCTGACTCAAATTTCACTTTGTTTAGTTGTGTTAGAAGTTATGATTAAAGAATGGTATAGCTTTATAGTTGTTTTACTGCCATCTGTGTGCACCAGGCAATAACTCTGTACAGATGGTTGTGATTCAGAGACAGGTTGCCACATGCAAAAAAAGTATGTTTCAGTTATTTTAATAAGATTTATTGCAGCAGTCACAGTTAAACGCTTGAGCCTTAATGATAATTGCCACTAATCCTTCAAGAAAAATGATCAGAGTTCAGTAAACCACAAGAAGCAGATTTAGCTATAAGCTTCAGAAACATCTCACTGCAAAGGTACGCTTCTTTTTTCATTTTGTGTTTTCTTCCCCTCCCATTTATTTCTTGCATATTTATTCCTATACATTTGGTCTTGAAGCATTTGGTATGAAAAGACAAGGGATGGTTCTCTCATCCTTTGTTTTCCTTTCCACGTATAGATGTTTATTTATATAGAAACACCTGGAGAATCACAAACTAATTTAGGTAAATGGTAACAAATCCATCAGATTTGTAAAGGCAGGTACCTCACAGAATTCTCAATTCCTTTGCATCAGAGATTGGGCCACATTCAAACCCCAAGCATGCACTTTTGTTTCTGTGTCTGTGATGGCAGCAGTGATTTATATTCTCCGTTTGGGCTGTCATCTTACATCTCTATTTGGCTTCTGTAATCAATAGTCACTTCCAAAATGATACTCCAGCACAAGACTTAGAGAACCTTTGTAGTGTCCTAAGGCTTTTCAGGTTTATACTCTTTGTGAACTGAGAGAAAAAAGGGCCTTTGTGTTTTATAAAGATATAGCCAGAATATCAGTTTTTACCTAAGAGTTTTATTCAGCCTTAACACTCCAGTGCCCCAAGAGGTCCAGTTCATTGGCTCGAGTTTTAGCTTAGTTTATTCTTCACTCTCTATCTCTTGGGTAATGAGATTTCCAACTACATGTGTGTGGATGTGAACATAAAAGAATGAGATGTGTGTATGTCAGTACATGCATACAGAATTTATATTTATTATAAATCACCCTAATTACAGGTGGACTTAAACAACTATTTATTTTTATTCTTGGGCTTTTCTTTCAACATAGTCCTTCAATTTTAATTTAGACAGGTCCCTTATTTTGTGGCTGGGACAAGTTCTGACATACAACTGATAGGGAGTATGTGAGAGCCAAACAAGTTCTGGAGTTCAGGGAAGTTACATCAATTTATTTTTATGTGCCTGTTGTAATACAGTTTTGACTTGTGATGTTACAGAAATTTGGAATTATAGTGCACACATGTATAATAAAAAGATAGATAATAGACAACTCTCCTAGAGATTTTAGAAAGAATTGTGATCGTTGTGGCTTGTTTTTCCTGCTTGCTTTTGCTGTTGAGTTTGCTCAATAAACTCTTGCCACCAGACTTATACCTTGAATTGCTATAAGTATTCATGGGAATCACAGCTATGATGGCCCTGCCATTTACCAGGGGCTGTTATAGCATTAGTATTGAGTGATCTAGTATAAATTTGTTTTGCAAAGTAGCAGTTTTGTTAGCATCTAAACTCTAATATAGTGAAAATTATGGGAGTATCATGTAAAAAAAGTTTTCTTTTTCCTTCTTCTTGTGTTTGACCTCTTTTTTATTTATTTATTTATTTTTTAATTTTTTTTTGTAAGTCTTCCTTGCTTTGCAGAAGAATTTCAGGACTAGAAACATTAAAAAAAAAAAAGAAAAAAAAAAAAGGGCAGCAAAAAATGACCTTTTCTCTCATCTTTTTGTATCTTGTGAAATACAGTCTAGTAGTGCCCCAAGGTGAGAAAGGTTGTCACTTTTTGTCTGTCTGCATTATTGTTCTCTGCCACCATGAAGTTGTATTAAGGGGAAGGGTGCTAAATTCTATTTTCACTCAAGGCTGTGATGAAATGGACTGAGAAGCTACCTCAGTTTCTGGACTGTTGACACTCTGCTGTTGGTTTAAAAACCCCAGTTTCTAGAGAGAAAATTTGCAATACTGTTCTGACAATGTGAAAAAATAGAAGTTTGCAGGTAATTTTGTCTCTAAAATAGCTTTTCTGAAATCCTCAGTTAGACTGTGAGTAGTAAACATTTTATGGTTCTCTTTCAGACTGAGTATTTAAAACCAAACATCTTAATGCAGGTTACTGAAACCATGTAGACAGTAGCTTCCTAGGCATTTTAATACGCACACCATTTTTTGTTAAAAATTATCCCCATGGGGAAGAAAGAGTTGAAAAACTAAAGATTGGCAAAGAGAGAGAAAAATGAGTTGTTTTTAGAATGGTTTTCTTTTAAAGACCAACCCTGCACCTGTTAGGAAATACTCAGTGTGAGAAAATTCAGTAGTTGTGGTTGCTTTGAGTCGTTTTCTGTCTGCTGGAGAAGAAATGGATTTTTCTCAGAGTAGGTAGCAGGATGTTGTTAAAGACTTGTAAGCCTTTCCCACAGACTGGAGCCTCATTTTGGGTGGGGAAGGAAGATATTTCCAGCCTGGTGAAGATTTGTGCATGCTCCAGGCTCCTGGAATATGCAGGGCTCTGGCATTGTCCTTTCTGCCCCTGCTAAAACAAGCTAAGCAGTGCATGTGTCTCTCCTTTTTTTTTTTTTTTTTTTTTTTTTTGGAATTCTCCAACCAGGGAGATGGAATAAATCTAATCTTTGCACTTCAACCATGGCTTGTGGCTGTCTTCACATCACCTGAATACACTCGCTCCGCACAGTACCAGGGATAAAAACTCAGTGGAGTTTCTTGTGGGCACCTGGGACTGGTTAAATTAAAAAGCAGCATTAGCAAAGTGTTTAAAGACTCTCTGAAGACTGTAGGGGCCTACCTGAAGCAACTCCAGGCAAAGGCTGGCCAACTCAGATCAGTCTCAGAGCTACATCATGCCCTTTGCCACCTGCCAGCATCAACTAAGGGCTACTCCTGCTGCTGTTGAGAAGTTTGGCTTTCCAGTCTGGAGGAGTAAGGAGGAGCTTGGAGTGGAGGAAGAAATGAATACTGAGAGTACTTCCAATATTTCCAAGTGAATGAGTATTAGACCACTTTTATAGCTATTTTGGGACCACTGAGCCATGTGGAGAAGTTGGAACAAACCAAATAAATGGCCTCGAGCTCCGTAAGTAATAGATGCTGTTTCATGCTGTTTCCCTGGCCTCATCTGCTCAGATCTGCTTTTTACAGCACAGTGTTGTAGGATGTTTTGCAGCAGGATTAGCTGTGCCAATAGGAGACAGGAGACCTGGTACTAGGAAGGTACAGAAAACTGACTAGAACTGGAAATTCTCAGCCATACTGGCAAATAAGCTGAAAGTCATAGTGTAACCAGCAGTATTTCAGCAGTTCTGAACGATCATGCAGGGACTCTAGAGCAGAACTGCATCCCTTTCTGTCCTAGCCTTACCTGCTGTGTGTCTGTCTCTATGTACAATAGTCTATAAATATGTGTGAGCATCTGTTACTATATTCCTTCCCATCTTCCCTCCACAAGCCAAGATTTCCATAGTCTGCTGCCACGGCACTTGTGTATGACATTTTGAATGCATAAAGTGCAAAAGCATGACATTTTGAATTAGAAATTAATTTAACAAACGTGTCTGTTGGAAAAATGTTTAGATCCTCAAAATTTGTCAAATGATATTTCGAAAGTTGAAAAGAAATTTCAGAAAATGAGCTGAGGAAAGTTAAATGCAAAAGTTAAGGGGAAAAAAATGTTCAACACTTGAGAGGCATTATAAGCCTAACAAAGAGGACATGAATATGATGAATGAGGCAAGCCACTGCTTAGTGCTTCTGTTTCATTTCTGTTCATCCTTTCATGTTTAAAGTTCTTTGGAGCAAAGAACTCACAGTATGGAGTCTCCAATGGTGGCTCAGTCTTATTTGCAAAGTTGAATGCAGCAGACCCTGCCCACTAATGCAGTTTAAGAAGTAACTATTTACCATTTCTGAATCATTGGAGCAAGTTAAAAATAAGCTAGTTGAGAATGGGTAAAGTTGTCAAATTATGTAAGTACGTGTATGCAAATAATTTACAAATTCAACTGGCTTGAAACACAAACAGATGCAAACTAGTACATTTATTTAGTTATAGCACATGTGTCATAGAAGCTTCAGTCACCTTAGATATTAGATTGGACTGCACTAGATGGATTAAAAACTGAGACATCCCTGTGTACTATTTTAAGTGTTGATTTTTTGCACTTTTTGAAAATGAATTTTTTGAAGGGATTAAATTATATGATTGAATTCAAAGCTCCAAAGTGAGTGCCTTTCTTCCTCTCTTGCTTTCAGATTCGTGAAAATTGAGGCTAATATTTTGTTAAGGTCTAATTAAGACCATCAAGCTTCCTGCTGCTTACAGGACTGGGGCCAAATGATGGCACCAGATAATGAAAATAGAGGAAGAGCTTCCATGCTATGTGGTACTGGAGGTTTTGCTTCACATGTTGAAAATAAACAGCATTTCTCTTCCTGGTATTGTGGATGTGACCCACTCTAAGAAGCTCCCTCACCACCCAGGAACAGCAGTGAATGGACAAGATTTGCCCTCCTCATACTGAAAACACAGGGAAGCAGTTCTCTGAGAGTCAGAAAGCATTTCTTCTTCTCTTTCTATAAGAGGAGGAGATGAGGAAGAATAAGTTCTATTATGTAGCTACTCTTTTGATCTTTTTCTTTCTGCAAGTTCAGATTTCACAATGCCTTTTAGAACAAACAGTTTGGATGGGATCATTTGAGTGACTTCACATTGGGTGATTTCTTCAGTGGAGGTCTGGGCTTCTGCACATTGCTCTGCATTGCCAAGAATTGCTCTGTCACACCATGATCTGGCATTTGATGCATGTGTAACATCAGCATTTCTCATTATTGCACAGTGTACAGTGGAGTAATATATTTATGTTTATTGATTTAAAATCCTGTTTGTTATGAGCAGTAATAACACAGCCACAGTCATTTTCCACTTCATTTGATACCCTACTATTTTAACTGCATGAGACTATTTGTGAGTCTGATAGCTATACCTTATATCTTCTTTGTGGTTTTTTTTTTTTTTTTTTTTTTTTTTTTTTTTTTTTTTTTTTGTTTTTGGCTTTTTGTTTGTTTTTGTTTTTTTTTTTTTCTGTTTTTTTTTTTTGTTGTTGTTGTTGAAGCAGTGATAGAATCATAGAAGATTTCAATTTCTGACACTTTTAAGGTCTCCTAATCTCAGTCCAAACATTTGCTTTGTCTCTGTACTCAAAATCTATGTACTTCACAAACTTACATCTTCCATGCAGGAGTTCTGCTAGTGCTTTTTAAATTTCATTCGACATCCAAATTTCCTCCTAATTTATTTAATCACAGAATTCCAGAGTAGCTGAGATTAGAAGGTCATCTGGTCAAAGTCCCCTGCTCAAAGAAGCCATCTCAAAATTATTGCTCAGGACCATGTCCTGGTGGCTTTTAAATCTTTCCCAGAGTAGAGACTTCATAAGCTCTCCAAGCAACCTGTGGCAGTGTTTGGTCACTCTCAGAGTGAGAAAGTGTGTCTTGGTAGCCATCTGGAGCCTTATGTGTTTCCATGCTTGCCCATGGCCTCTGGGCTTTTCACTGGGCACCACTGAACAGAGCCAGTGTTCACCTGCTTCCTCTCTGTGCCTGCTTTCACTGCCCTTCTTTTGTACTTTATGTTTTTTCTGCTGTTTTCAAATAATTATTTTCTGTTATTTTTCAGCAAATTGTGAAAAGTGTCTGGAAGTCTCTAGAACCTGTGATGCTTTTGCTGGCATTTGGCATACACGTGGGAAGAAGAAGAAAGGCAAAGACAACATATAGATACACAAAGGAATGCTTTGATTATAGGACAAGCAAGAGATTTCAATACATGAGAGGTTGAGAAAATACAAATATCAATGCAAATTGCAAACTGTATACATGAATGAGCAAATTTTTCTTTTTGTCTT
>JAOTQP010001179.1:53537046-53548306 GCA_026413545.1 Cichladusa arquata
GGGGTCTTAAAAGGAGGAAGTAAGGGGAGTCTTCCTCACCCTAAACTCTTGCCTTTTCTATCAATGACAATACAAATGATTTCTGGGGGTAGTCCAATTTTCCAAAGAATGGGTTTCTGGTTCATTGTCCATGCTCCTTTAGATCTGCTCACTAGTTTCGTCTTTTCCCATTGTAAGCGCAGCTGAGCAAACATAAAATGACACACAATCAATTATTTAAGTTTCAGATAACTACTCCCTTCTAACTTTTAATTATTTTCAGCAAAGTAACTAAAATCTTAATTTTCTAAGATTAGTGTTTCAGGAAGGTTTAGATTAAAGTCTAGGATGAAATTCTTTGTAGGGGTGGTGTGGCAGTGAAATAAGTTGCCCGAAGTTGTGGCTGCCCCGGCTGGAAGCGTTCAAGCCCAGGCAAGATGGTGTTTTGAGCAACCTGGTGGGGTGGGTGTTCCTGCCCATGGCAGTGGAGTTGGATTAGATGGTCTTTAAACATCCCTTATAGCCCAAAATGTTCTTTAATTCTTTGGTTCTAAATCAGTTCTTTAAAACCGAAAAGAAATACCGAAAATAAGAAGTATTCTCTTTTCAGTGAATATTTGTCTTTTATTGGTCTGGAGGCTTCAGATAAAGCCAAGAACTAGAACAGCATAAGACAATCCTTTGGAAAATCCCTAGATATTTTTGAATTGCCTGCTACAGGGTCTTTGGGCCAGTCAAGATTGGAAGATAGTGACTTCCTCTTGTGAGAAACACTGTAAACAGAGAAGGTATTCAAAGTCATTTTTCGGATCTACCTTAATAAAACTGAAAGGAGAATAGATATTTGTTTGAGATTTGTGTGTTGTAGTTCGTACTATGCAATCACTTTAAAGTATTGTTCTTATATTTACCATGATATTATTATTATTTTTATTAGTAATAATATTGTGGGTTGTTTGTATTATAAACAGACAAAGATCACATGTAAAAAAGCAATACATTGTATCTTTCCAGAAGGATCCTGAAGGATATGAGGGGGACAAGGTTTTATTTAAAAGTGTGATGGAAGATGATGTCTCAGTAATCAGAATGTGAGGTGGTTTAGCTATGAGGATGAATAGATTAGACAGTATATAGGACATTTTAGCTAAAGCTTAGGATTGAAGCCTTAGGAAAATGACCTAATGAAAAATGATGCCAGAATTATCAGGATTAATAGCAGGACTGGGATGATTTCAACAGTAACTGAGAGAGAATGATAAACCCAGGGTGTGAATTCAGGCACGTATATTATTTGTGGCTTGTTGTTTTGTTTTATTTTAAATTAACAAACTGAGATTGAGACCTGGATCATGATTGTAAACTTCAAGTATTTGAGAAGAAAGATAGTTCCACTAATTCATACTTTGCAATAAAACATAAATAGCCATGAAAACCTGACATTTTTATTTTTTCAGAAAATTCCAATGATTTAGTATGTTTGACCATGTATTGATAAATTTTGGCACACCTGTGTGGACAGGTTTGCTTTGGAGTTTTTTTGACCATGATAATATTAGTCTGAGAACTGGACATCCAGAAGGATGTAGACCTGGGCCTATGACCCTTGAATCCTTTTGGAATCTGTTTGCACTTGACAATATCATGAGCCAAAGATTGCATCTGTTTATTTGCATAATGCACTTTTATTCGTGTAATTTTTGTTTGTGCTAAATCTGTTTCTCTAAATGTCTGATAGTTCTCAGGATGAAATAGCTATTAATTATTCTCTAAACATCTCAGTGTACGCCAAATGACTGCAGAGATCTTTGTTGTATGATTTGTTGTTACTTTTAGGTTCTTTTTTTCTTTTACATTCCTAACCTACCATGCCTTTCCTCATAGAAAGTTGTTCCCTGCATTGGATCTTTTTCTTTGTCCATAGCCCTGCCTTTCTTTTGATGTCTTCTGAGTCACAGTGACTAGATTTGAAGTCATACTCAAGATGTGAGTTTTTTCAGGATTTCATAAATTGTTTTCTGTTATATGTTATTCTAGTCTTAATTTTTAACAATTTCTCAGCCTTCTAGCATTTCTAGAGGGTTCTTTCCGAAGAAGAACTAGTGTAGAGCCAAGGAATAGGGATGTTTATGAGGATTAGCTTTTTCCTCATGTGGTGAGTCATAGAAATAAAAGGGCCAAAGAGACTGTGTCATTGATGGCATTAAAGATATTTATTGTGTGAATAGGAATATGGATGAAGAGGAAAAGGTAATTAAAGACTAGCAGGCCTCTTGCTGAGGTGCAAGTATGATTGGACTATCAAGGCTGGATTCAGATAAGAATAATTCCATTATACAATGAATATAAAAACCTTGCTAAATTTCCTTAGCACAGAAACAGAAAAGAGAGGTCACTGACTATAAGAAGTAAAGGGAATGGGATTCTGTTATTTGCTTAAACGCAGAAACAAAACCAACTGAATTGTTTTACTATCCTTATAAAAATACCATTCTGTGATATGGTACTGGATTTCCATTGAGCACAAATCCATTCAAACTTGTGATTTACGAGTCCTGGTGAGGGACTAGTCGTCAAACCAATAGAAACTTTTCCCAATCACAGCCTTCCTTTGCAGGGCTCAGTTGAAGCAATAAAATGTCCTGTCAATACAGCACTAGAAGTACCAGAGCCAAAACCTTCAAAGTAGTCACATCCAAGTGTCTGGAACCCAATAAGAAGGGAATGAGACCAAAAGAACCAGCCAGGCAAAAAAGCCAGCCACTAAAATTGCTATTCCTGCTGTATTCAGGACTGGATGAGAAACTTGCTTTCTGCTGAAACATTCTGAAACTGTTCCTACTTCAACACTTTTTACCCTTGCAGCCAATAATCTCATCCGTAAAAATAATTCTAAAAGACATATTGCTAATGGGGAAGAAGATCTGGTTGTCATTGTTTCTTTTGTGAGAGCTTCAGGTTTGGCAATGAAAAATAATATATTTTTCTAGAAAGATAGGTTCATCATTATATTTCTACTATATTATATAGTAGGATTTCAGCCTTTTACTTCCTTCTATCTGGAACTGTAGCTATGTCAGAAACGCCAGAATACATTTAGTTAATTAACAAATTTATAGACTACTTTTTCACCATTTCAGTTAGTGAAAACATGAGTTGCCTAATTAAGCAGAGCAAAGACACTGAATTTTGTCTAATATCACATGGATGCCCTGAAGAAAATCAGTATTTATTGCAGTAATTATCATTTTCTGCATGGCTGTTTTAAAACTGATCTCAAACACTATAGTTCTAGAGTTAGGCAATTTATGTTAAGCAATACCATCTGTATGTGCAACTACCATGGATGCAAGATATGTGGACTGGCAGGTAAGTTATTTTGCATTATCACACTTAAACTAGGTGGTTATATTATTAGTATTAGTACTTTCTGAAATTGCACGCCTTTTTAAAATAAAATGGATTATAGTATTACTTCTCCTCTTTTAGTCGATGTATTTAACTTTTTAGTTATGAAATATTTGATGGGAAATCTCACTGGGGAGTTTCTTGGCACTTGAAATTAAGTTCACTTGTGAGGTGGGGAAGGAATTTTAATAATTGCAGGAAAGGTAATTTGATACTTTCTCAATCTATGACAGCGTGCTTGCTGCCACAAATCAGACTAAAGGTTTTATTCATGAATGAATCATGTCCCGTTTACCCTCCATTTTTATGTAGTGTAAGTTCAATGGAAATACCTTGCCATGCTTCTTTTGTGTAACGTTTTAACATTGCACTTAGTCCTCTGTGGCTTAAACATGCAACATCACCTTTTTTTAAACTGTGGGACATAAGAGAAGACAAAAGTAAGGAGGTGTGAAGGATGAGTAAATCAGAGAGAAAACTCAAATGAGTTTGTAAAACTTTTTTTTTTTTTTTTTTTTTTTTTTTCCCTGAAAATTGCTGATTTAGCCCTTGAAACTAAGAGAAAGCTTGCCCAATGTTGGGCAATAGCAGAAGCTGCACAGGCTGAAATAGATGGGGGAGGAAATGAATATTTTTTCCCTTAGATATCTCAATGTACTACATATCTCATTCTTTCTCATCTTCCTCCTTTATTCTAATTTTATCAATCCCTGTTTTCATGGATCTTTTCATTAAGGATGGGTTGAGTATAAATATATCCATTGCATTTAGGCTGTTGCTAAGTAAAGGCATGAATGAGACTACAATTTGGGATGGAAAAGCAAACAAACATGAAATCATGTGGTCCTGTTTGTTTAACCCCTGTTCATCATTCAGTTTTGGTCTCTTTTTGAATATTTTGTTCTAATTTTGACCCTTTTTTAACCTCAACAGTGTTTTCACTTTCATACTTGTTAAACTAGTAATCTGGGCCAATACCCTTGTTTTGATCTGAAATATGTATAGAATGAAAACATTTTCATGGCAGGCATACTGTGGAACGTTGTGGAACCACAAGTGAGGATTGCATTGTTTTATAGGCAGCAAGTCACCTCCATATGTGGCTTTATCCTCCCCATTTCAATATCAGCTGTTTCATCCTCCATGATGTTTTTGTGTTCCTTCCAGACTGGACTCCTCCTGCCCCAGAGGGGTCCTCTAACCTGCCATTTGCATCTGCACCATAAATATTTTATATAGCTCACAATGCTTTATGCATATTTTAACTGAACAATACCATTTTGTAAATTGTCTGTCAATATGATGCATGCCTGGTTACTGCCATGAAAAATGTGATCAGTATTGTAATAATATCGAAATATCAATCGTCCCTCCAAATTTGGTCGATTCTCCTGCCAGTGCTGAAGAAAGTAAAAGTGGTCTGAAATTCTGAACTGGCTTCTGAGGAGATGTGACAAACTGTGTCAGTTTCCAGGAGTCTGCATAAATATGAATAGCTCTTCTGCTGAGTCTCACTGCCAACCTGAATGGGTGGCTCTCATTAGTCCCAGCTTGGGAGTCTAAAAGGTAAATGTCCAAAATGAACTTATAATTGTTTGCTGTGAGGACAGGATAAAAACCTCAGAGTGTGTCAAATATTTGCAAGTAATGCTTCAAAAATCAGCATGCACTGTGACACAAAATAAATATCAATTCTTTCATAGCTATTTAGCAATTCTTATGTCCACAGAACTGTTGCCTTTAAATTTCTCCTTTTTTTTTTTTTTGCACAATTCTATGTCAAGGTCTGGGAAAATCATGTTAAACAGGTTTATGTCATTGAAAATAAACGACCTGCCAGTTTGAGGGGCATCAAGTATTGCTAAACATTTCAGTCATGCATTGGTAAACAGTTTTTTGTATGACCACTGACAGTACATGAATGCATGACCATTTCTGAAATAAGTGGTGGATATGGAAGGACCTGAGGGCCTGAACTGTATCTTTCAGGAAGGAAATAAAAGACAAGACCCTCAATCAAGTTTTACTGTGAGTCCCAGCTTCTGGAGCCATTCTGGTATGGGAGTGTGCTTTTCCACCATATAATTCTAAGAATTACTTTAAGGGGCATCTTGACAAATAAGTGTTAGGACTATATGGAAAACTCCTATTTAAAAAGATCTTCCAGAAGACATCTCTGAGATGCCTGCAGACTGGTGTTATTTATACTTTAAAAACCTTGCCTTCACATGGTTAAAGAAAATACCTCCCTCTGCCACCAATTCCTTACAAAATGAACAAACCAGAAAATCCTTGTTCTGGTTTCTCATATAAATCGTTCTTCCTTCAGTCATATGAGTACGATCATGATTTTTCTTTTGTTGCTATCAATGTGTGATCTTTAATATTTATAAGAACACCCTTGCAAAAAATTCTCCTTGCTCCTTTCAAAGTGGATTCACAGAATTTAAGGGAATTTCACTTAGTGCTGTGACTACACCAACAGTCTGCTGATAGGGAATTTTTATTGTAGTTATAAACCTCAAAAAAACCTTGTCAATTAGCTGAAAACCATTTACTTTCTCCTGACAAAATGCTATGTTCGTTTTATATTTCTGTTTTTAAAACATATATGATGGCAGAATAATTTTATATGCTTTGCTTTTATTATACAACACATACTTGTGTTCTTCCTGGTACTAAATTTGTGGTGAAAAGTCACTGGGTTGTTATGTGGGTGTTCATAGTGCACTTTTATGTGCATTGATTAATTTTACATTCTTTATACCATAAATCAAGGTAATAAGGAAAATTTTCAAATGTGCCACTTGAAATATATCTCTCACATTGCCTTTGTTCTATTTATAACCTTGTTTTTCTGTACATAAAGTGTTCTTATATACTGTAGAATAGCTGATATATAGTAATGGGTGCAGAGCTGTAAAAGTCTCTCTTGGCACTCTTAACATGGTCAGATTATTACTGTGTTCACCGATTCAGCTAGATGTGTTCAAGGATCTTCTCTGGTCTGAAAGGTCAGCTGCTTTTAGTTGTGCACTGGCAGAATACGAATACTGTCCTTATTCAAATTACCTGCTACAGTACTTATTAAATTGATGGCCTTGTGCTCTAATTTAATACTGCTGGCGTTCAGAGGCAAGCCGCAGCTGCACTCTGAGCAGAATTAGGTGATGCTGAGGCAAAGTTCAAGCAGAAACCATAGTTTTGGGCTGCATTTTCCCACTAAATTAGCAGTCAGATGCAGTGTATAATTAATTAGCACAAACCAGGGAAAGCTTGTCATTTAATAAGCCTTTTTTATTTCCACATTACACAAACAGTGGGAATTGATCCATTAAGTGCCTGGCTATTAATGCTGTTAAATGTATGTCTGGTTGTTAAATTGAGATGTCTAGTTACATACGTTCAGTATTTAAGAGCTTCTCACAGATTGTTCAGTGTTTGCTGAGATTTTAAGTCACGTTCCACAAATCAATAATGGCTTTATTAGTGAATTTGAGCACTTCTGGTTCATATAAATAGATCTGAGATGCATAGAGAAGAAATTATGTCTTGCGTTGTGGTAGTCAAGACAGCATGGTATTCATTTTTTTGCCCTAAATATAAAATATTCTGCTTATATCATGCTGCTTATTCTCTATATTTCAGCCTTCTTTTTCCCTATCATCCTTGTTCATAATTGCCTAAGGCATTGTATAACTTCATCTCTTCAGAGTCCTACGTGGTATTAAACATGCAGAATAATACATTTCAACAACCACTTGAAGATGTCTGAGGGAGCACAGAGGATTCTTGTCCTTAAAAAAAAAAAAAAAAAAAAAAAAAAAAGTAAAAGGGCAGTATTTGAATCACTCTTATTTTTTGACAACTGTATTTCTGTACTGGAAATAGCTGAGCTCATCTTAGTCTTATAATATTCTAGAATTTAAAGGTTTTAACATCCTATATATACTACAGCCAATGAGTTTCAAGAAAAAAATGTATATTGGCAATGAGTCATGAGACTAACTGCCAAATATGAGGAGAAATCTTGTCTGTTTTGCTCCTGTATGTTTATTCTATGTGGGAAGTGGGGAAGCATGGTATTTTGTATGGGGGTCCTGTAACCAGAGCACAGTGATCTCACTTATTCAAAATAAATTACTTAAAATGAACCTAAACTAAAGGCTCAAAACCAGGGAATAACCTTCAACATTTCTCCCTGATGGAGGCAACACACCACAGTAGAGATAAATACTTTACTCTTTCCACTCTCTCTCTGCATCTTGGTTGATTCTGTAGTTTCTCCAACAGATCCTGCAGTTTGTTTTGTCCAGGTCTTTCATTAGAATTTTAAATCTTCCCTTGTTATTGCAGCCCATTTAACAGAAAACCTCCAATTTTAACCAAAAAGAAAACTCATAGGCAGGTAAAACTCAAAGAGTGTTTCCTCATGAAAAGGGGGCAATTCTGTTGTGAGTGCAAAGCCCAGTTTGTGTGTGGTTTGTAACACAGCTGGAAGAATTCAAAGTTCAGGGTCAGACCTGATGACTGATGAATCACCACCACATCTGCCCCCATGTGCATCTACAGTGACTGAGGTCTGTGGAGAGAGAGGAGAGCACAGAAGTGGTAAAAGAGCTAAAGGAGACCTAAAGTTAATTAAATCAGTTTACACTTTGTATGTGTTTATACATCTTTATTTCAAAATCCCAAAAATGAAATTAATTTGGGGCTTACACACATATTTCCTAAAAATATCTTATAACTTCATTAATGCTAAATGCACTTGTTTGGGCAAATAAACTTTAATTAGTTGTGATGGCTGTTGGAAAGAGTTAGCTATAATTATCTAGTTATTGTAAACAGTTTCTCATGCATTAAGTGCTAAGGTGCTGATGTCTTTTTCTCACTGTTAATGCCCTGCACACATCACAGTCAGATGTTTTCTGGATTGTGGGTTGACAGTGTGATCACAAGTGAGGAAGACTGGTATATCCACTCTCCAGACTGCTCATCACCCCTCAGGAGTTTGGCAAGCACTTGCCTTGTTCACCCACCTCTCTAGAATACCTCCTTGATACGGTAAACTAAGCCTGGTACATGGGATTAGATCGCATCATCAAAAAATTTCAAGGCTTCCAAGCAAAATAAAAACTGAGTAAGAATAACACTCTTCATGCCTGTGTATAATAAAAGGTTGAAACAAGATAAATCGAAGGAGCTGACAATGCTGTTGATGCTTTATTGTTTCCATTTGGCTACAAAACAAAAGAGACAGCAATACATTGATATGCAGGGTGAGGGCCTATATGCTGAGATAGATATTTTTTTAACAACAACAAAAAAAAAAGTATACATATTTCATATGTCCTGGTTTTAAAGCTTTTTGCAATGTTTGCGATAAAATGTACTGCAGATTTGCATGTTCAAAAACATCCTTGACAGCTATGGAAATTGTGTAGTTTGACAACTCCTCATCTTAGCTAAGGCAAACAAATAAGACCAAGTTGACTGAAATTTAAAATCTTTCCTAATCCTGGGGATGTGATGGCAGTTTGTTTGCACTGGCGTCCAAAAGCCACAGTATTGTCAGAAATTGTAGCAAAGCAGAGGTAGTTTTGACTGGACTGACCTCAAATATGATGTGAACAGCTGTGTGGGGAGAGGGATGGGGGGCTGTGGAGGGAGGCTGTCTACACGCTCGTTTGATCTTCAGTCAGCATTATGAGTAAGCACAGCGTTTAGATGCCTGAGAAGATGATAAATCATCAGTTATGAAAGGAGGTAAGAGCTTCTCTATTCTACACTGTCTGTTTGCTCTAGCTTTAGATGAGGGTCTCACCATGGTGGGCACTTTGCAGTGGCAGAACAAGTAATGTGCATGTAAAGATTAAAGGCTCCTTTATCCAAGCTAGACCAACCATACTGTCTTTGATTGACTCACGGAGAGTTCTGGCTCCTCTTGTCATCTAGCTTGTGTTATTTGATAATCACAGTCAAGAAATGAAGTTGTGAGGCCTCAATCATAGGACATGCGTGTATATTAGAGGTAAAAATGGTATTTAAAAACTATGCATTTTATACCAAAAAGCCACGTGCGTGTGTCTCACTGATGAGGAACAATTAGAGGATTTTTTGCAGAATGTGGTCAGGCAAGCCTGGGCTCCAGCAGAAATAAGAAATTCATCACAGTAGCTGGATGGGGTATTGCTTCAGTCTGGGGATGAATCACTGTTTTTGTGGTTAATGATAGTTGCTAGAGACTTGGTGTAGCACCCAGATCAGTGTAACTCAAGGGGTGTGCTGCAGAGGCATAACTCTTTCAAGATGAAGAGCACTCACTTACCTTGAGCAAAAGCTGCTGCCTCTGTCATTTGATCTCCCCATTACACCCCAGACTCAAGTTTCTGTTTAATAACAGCATTAAACTGTATTAATTTGGCATTTGTCATAAAGAATTACATATTCATAAAACATTTCAATTAAAAAAACTGAAGATACTAAAACCAGACTAAAGCTACATGGCAAAACAGCTGCATGTGACATATTTTTCCCCCTCTACTTCGCAGGTGAGGAAAATTTGCAAGGTTGCTGAATATTCCTGAGGTCAGGATTCAGGATGCTGCACTCTCTGGTGATCCCTGCAATGTACCACAGAGAGGGGACAGCTGCAGGTGCCATGCCTTCGAGGGGTGATTCACCAGCAGGGTGGAAGGAGGACAGCAAGTGAAATTACAGGGAGCTGAGCAAGAATTGTGCCAACTGCAGGTACATGGTATAGCTAGTCCTGAGGATATTCTTGAGAGACATGATTTTAAAACTGTGAGTAAAGGAGGGTGTTTGGCTTACAGGTCCATAACTTCCTGTTTCAGACCTTGTGGACAGGGAACACAGTGTAGAGAATAATGGCACTTTAAAAATGGTATGAGAGTTTTGAGACTAGATGGGAATTTTCATTAGAATTGAAAATAATGGGAAATTCCTCTTTTCTGGTCTCCTTCATGGTGATCTGCACTTCCTGAATAAATAAATGCTTGCAGAAATTATTGAGAGAAAGAAAATAAGGAGATGAGCAATATGTACTCTTTACTACTCTGATTTTTTTAGTTGGGTTTGGTAATCTGTCTTGGTTTCAGTTCTTCTGACTGAATGAGCTAGAGCATGACATCATCTGAGTAATTTCTGGGAGCTTGCTTTCAGCCTGCTGTGGTGTCCATTGCAACTCCTAGTGATATGAGAAGCCACATTTACTCTACTCTTGTGCAGCTGGGAGTATAAACTGTCTTGTCTTTCCAAAGTGACTCAATGGGTTCAATTAGGATGCCAGTCTTGCTCTGTATGCTGGCATCAGCTGTTGAATTTTCAAGATCACTAGAAGTCAACCATAAGCAGTTGGAGACCTCAAATTGAAAATTTTAAGAGGTTAGAGATGCACACATGCTTTCTCAACAGGTTGCCCCAGAGTGCATGAAATCCATTGCAAATTCAGTGAAAGCAGAGCAACAATTCTAGAAGAAAAGATTGCATGTCAAAGTTTGGTGATAGCCTCATTTAGAAAATATATTTTTGTTTAAGTTTCCTACAAATCAACATTTCAGTCTTGCAGGGAAACCTGTCCCAAAAGAACTCTGAGCCTTGACAGGTTTCTTTTACTGTCTTGTACTTTACAGCTGCAGAGAAACACTAGCAGTTGGAGCAGAATTCAGATTATTTGGTTTGGGGTGTTTTTGGTTTTGTTTTTAGGGTTTTTTGTCTTGTTTTGTTTTACTTTTGGATGTATTTAGTACCATTTCTTATACAGATGCAGAATCATCTATAATAATGTGCTACTTTTTCATAAAAATTTTACTTTTCTATTATTTTGACTGTCTTTTTCAAGCGACACACTAAT
>JAOTQP010001179.1:53622509-53632948 GCA_026413545.1 Cichladusa arquata
ATTCAATTTTTCCTGAAATCAGTGGTTAGCTGGCTAAGAATCTTCACAAGGTCTCAGAAAGAGTCAATTGATGAGCACAACACTTAGGAAGGAAAGAGTATTTCTTAAAGCTACTGCTGATAAGTAGTTGAAGATGCTCAGAACCAGCTGTTTATCTGAATGTGGAAGTGCACCTAGGAGCTGTCAGATTCAGCTAATTTGCTGCTGAAATACATGCACTGGATTAGAGATACTTACCAAGAGACTAGCAGTGTGATATTATGTGGACTCCATCCTTTTATTTTTCTGTTGGGGAGTGACTCGTGCCCAGAGTCACATTCTTTATTTATAATCTGGAGACCTCTTCTTTAAGAAACAGTTGGTTATTTATCAAGCTATTTCATGGAAAAATGAATTTTATGGAGGCAGATGTTAATTCCTGGTTGTGTTTTAACTTAAATACTTTTCAACGGAAGAAATAAGAAAAGTTCAAACATTAGAAATCAGTACAAAGCTTTGGTTGATCTGCTACTAAGACATCAATATACATTTAACTGAAATATCTTGTTGCCCTTTCAGACTAAATATCACCATCCTGAGGACCCATCCCTTCATCCTCAGCATGCAGGGGGCTAATTGTTAGCAGCAATTTTTTTTTTTTTCCCTCCCAGAGCATATTTCCACTGAAAGAGCAAAGCACCACAGTAGACTGGATGTTTTAGGTCATTTATTTTGTTTTTGCTTTGGGTCATTTTACAGAAACACTTCTTGCTCCCCAGTGTTGAAGTGAGAGCCACTCTACTCCCCAGATATCACCCAGGAGCACTTGGGAGCTCTTAATGATTAATACCATGGCAGTCCAGCCACAAACCTTTCTGGCGCAGATAATGCCAGGCAGCAAGCACATTTGACACTTTTAATGTATAATTAAGTAGAAAAAGTCAGCACTCAGTATGCAAATTTTTCAAAATGATAAATGATGCCATACAGCAGTAGGGATTGATTTGGTGTAAATGAAACTAATTAAGGAAATGTCAAACATAATTAATAAAACAGGTTTAAGCTGCAAAACATTGTCAATTGAATGAATGAGGAGGCATTGGCTCCCATTGTTTCTGCTTTATTTAGGGCTTGTGTTTAGCTTGTACTCTGTTCCTAAATGCACTTTCTCTACCTCACACCCTCCACTACCAATTCCCAGAGAGGGGGAAAATAAATTTGCTTGTCTCTCCACTGACTGCAGAAATTAATTGCAGAAATCTTGTCCCATCCAAGTGTTACATTCACTCACAGGACATTAACATAACTAATTTGAAAGAGCCCAAATGACTGCATAATAGAACACTGTCAGTATGCCTGACAGTCTTTGGTCATACCAAATTAGCTTGGTTTTCTAATTGAAATTTTTTTCCTAGGACTCTCTATTTTTTTTTTTTCCTCAGCTATTCATTTTTGATAAGAACAAAGGTTTTATATTTTACAAAAGAGTGCTTGACCTATAATTACTAGGAGGAAATTAGGGGAGGTAGAAAAGTCAGATTTAGTCCTGGTAATGATGCTGGAGACCTTGCTCCCTCTGGGGAGCCTGAAGAATAATGGAATCTTCTATTTTTACAGGCGACCTGTGCACTGGTGCTGACTCTAACTGTGAATCCACTTTACCTTGCAGATCACTTGCTTAACACTAAAAGTGCCAACAGAATCACAGGCCATTATTTCAAGTGTCATTCTGTGCCAATGCCATTTCCGAATGCCCTTCCCTTCAAATGAATGAGTAAAAGAACATCTGCCAGTCCTCTCATCTTGTCCTTGTAAATCTCCTGTTTTAAGAGTTTCACAAAATGAAAGTGGTACTAAATTAGTAAACTGGTAAATTTAGGTAAATGGAGTCACCAGCAAAGTTTTTGTTTTTTTTTTTAAAAAAAAAGGTATTGCTAGAATGCTTGGTTTTTTTATATAAAAAGCTACATAACCTGATTTTTCGCACATGTTTGGTTTTAGAGCAGAGGTTCTTTCTCATCAGTAAAATAGTTTCTAGTAATTTTCTGTCTTCTTTTTTTCATATCAGACTTTGTGTTTTCAGCAGACCTTTTAAAAAACTTAAATGGTAAAATAGCTCCTTAATATCACCTCCCTAAGTTCAGGTTAATGGTTATACATATTAAAGGTTAATACTCTTTACACAGAATTCAAGTCAGCTACATGTGTATGTATATTGCATACATGTGTATGTATAAATGTGGACACACATTTATAAATTTAAATATCTCTGTGTGTGTATATAACACATACACATAAGATGCATGAAAGTTATCTAGAATTTCAAATCCATATCATACTTGTATGCATTCATTATATATCTATATATATGCATTTTTATATCATGTTTCATTTTTATATCATTAAATATGTATTGTGTGTATTCTTCTAATGGATGTTACACATCTGACATAATCCAGGAAATCTGAAGTTGTTTTTTCTACAATTTTCCTATAGGTCAGAGAGACCACAGAGTTTGTGGTTGAAATATCGAAAAGGAAATTCTTTTTATGTTACCTTAAATGATTTTAAAGAACTTTCCTAATATTGCTGTGAAATTTTCCATTTCAACATTAATTTATATTCTGCTAAATTTGCTAACATAATTTAATTATTGGAATTGCTACAAAGAACAGTGTTGAAAACACCACATTTAGATCCTTTTGATGAGGAAAAATAAATCACATGGAAATAAAATTACGTGTAAAATTTTTCAAATTCCTTGTTATAGAGAACACTTGCAAGATTTTATAAAAGTCAGTAACAGCTTTTTTAAAGTCACATCCTTTCACTTGAAGACAAAATGGTATGGCTGTATTTATGCTGTCAGGTCTGAAATAACTCTGTGCAGAAGCTTTGTGGTAGAGACTAGATTTGGTAAGCCCAGGTGATTTTTGAGAACCACTACACCCTGACCATATTTTCCCTTTCCATAGAAGAAGCAACTGTGAAAAGTCCTCTGTGCTTCAGATATCTTCCAGCTCTGTCTGGGTGCTGGCTTTGGTACCCCAGAGGGTCAGTTGAGAGCCATGGGGGTCCTCAGGAATGGAGTGAGAGATGTCAAATGCATCCCAGTTTATAAACTGAGCATCAGTCAAGGAATTCAATGCCCTTTTACAGTGCAGCAGCTAAGATAATGCCAGGACTTTCATCTCTGAATTCTTCTCATTATATTTAAAGGAATAATTCCCTCATATTAATTATTTGCAATTAAGTAAAATATATACTTTTTTGCTTGAAATTAGGAAAAAAATTAATTTAATTATTTAAACCTCAGTTTGCACTCCACCAGAAATCCCAGTTCCTAGTTTTCAGTACCTATTTTGAAATTTGTGATACTCTCTGTACCTAATGTGAGAGGCATTTACATCCTTCCTCTGAAGTTTTTTTGCAGAATACTTCAGAGAAATTGAATTTCCCATGAATGATTTAACCAGACAACAGAAGAAATTTCTAGACGTTTCCTACGTTTTCTGATGTTCTCGCCAGCTCACTCAACCTGACTCAGAAGTTACACCCCTTTTCCAGTAGCTCTCAGATGAAGTTAGTGCCAGAGTAACAGGTTAAATAATAAGAATGCCTGCATTTGCACTTAATGTCTGTTTCCTTATATGCAAATATTGTGAGTTGAACTTTGGCTACCTGTTTAGTGCAAGTAATATTTTAAGGAAATTTTTGCGTCTCCTGCGTCTGTATCTTGCACTGTTTTATTTAATGCTCAATTTCCTCCTTTTACCTTTCTGAAAGTGCATAATTTTCTGAAAGTAGAGACAGAATAGTTCTCCAACATGTTGATTTGTTTCTTGTACTATGGCGTGCATGTAAGTGCAAAAATGGGAGCAACTGAAAATTTTGAAGCTTAGGATTGCCAGCATGACTGTAGAATGGTTTGCCTGAGTCTGTTTGCTTAACTACGGGAGTACCTTTGGACATTTCCAAACCCTTTCATTATTTACTTTTTCAACACCAGCTGTTCTATCTGCCTTTTAAGTCTGTGTTTATATCACTTGACTTCTTTATAACAGTTTATTATAGTTTGTTCTATTAGAAAAAAGAAATAAAAGGATTTCAGGTGGATCAGTTTTTTTTTTTTTTTTAAATGTATTGCCATCAGGGGAGAAATGCAAACTTTTGTATCTGAACTTCAGTCTTCTATATTTAGTTTATGGTTCATGGAAGCATTGTCAGGGTTTTATTATTGTAATGCCAAGCTAGATATTGAAAGTAATTCAGACAACTTTCTTCTTGATACTGCATTCTTGATTCTTTGACTGCAAATGGAGCTTAATTTGACAAGACCAGGATAAATCTGTAGAGATAGTATTTGAGTAATGTTTGCAAACATTACTGAGAGCCAGTCTATCAAAATACTCATCATTTTAGGTTATATTCAACAAGGTTTAAACTTGTTTTAACAGAAACCTAAAATTTAAGGGAATGGATTACCTCCCTGAATACTTCAGACTTAAAGTTCCTGCCTTGACATTAGGAGAAAGACAACCTTGTGAGACCTTCACAGAAGGACTTGGGGATGTATCTGCCTAGAACAGTGGATCATTGCAGTGTCACCAGCTTTCTTACTGCACATTAACCGAGCAGATAAAACCCAAAATTGTTCACTGATATTTTTCTCCACAGATCCTGCTCTTGTATATCCATGCATCCTTCCTATATCCAAGGGCATAGATGTATATTCATTTGAGGATGTACATATACATACCTACATACCATATATACTATATATATGTTATATTGGGTAAATTTTGTATCAGCAATTGTGCAGTCAGCAGGACCAGGGCAGTGATAATCCACTTTGGTGAGGCCATACCCTGAATCCTGTGTTCAGTTTTGGTCCCCTCACTAAAGAAAGACATTATGTCCAGAGATGGGCAATGGGTGGGGAAGGGTCTGGAGCACAAAGCTGATGAGGAGCAGCTGAGGCAGCTAGGAGTGTTCAGAGCTGGAGAAAGGGAGTCTGAGAGCAGCCCATATTCCACTCCACAACTATCTGAAAGGAGGTTGTAGCAACACAGGGATCAATTTCTTCATCCAAGTAAGACCCAACAGGACAAGAGGACATGGCCTCACAATTTGCCAGGCCGAATTTAGGTTGATATTAGGGAATATTTCTTCCACCAGAAAGATTGTTAGGCGTTGGAACATGATGACCATAAGTAGCAAAGTCACCACCCCCAGAGGGACTTAAAAGATGTGTACAAGTCTTAGGGACACAGTTCAGGAGTGCACCTGGTAGAACATGCTCAATGGCTGAGTGCAGTGATATTAGAGGTCTTGGCTCTATGCTATTTATATATGTGTGAGAGGATATGTATATGCATGTGGCATTAATCTCAGATACCAGTCCTACTGGATGGACTCATTAAGACAGGCTGTAGAGGCTGGGGCAGTGTTCTGGGCAAGCCATGCCTAGAGGCTTGTGAATCTCTTGGTAAGATCCACTGTTGGCTACCATTGTGGTCAGTGAGGCTCTTCAGCAGACTACATTAGAAAAGTTTCTGGAAAACTAAGTGCAATATGTGCTAAAACATGACCGTGCTGTCTGGATGTCCACAAATCCATTTTAAGGTTCAGCAGCATTCAGCACATTGACAATCACCAACAAACCTGTCAGCCTTCCTGGTTATCATTCTAACAGATGACAGGGAGTGCTACAGAAGGCTAAACTAACAAGTATGGGGTGGCAGTAAAGGACATAGATTTCACTTCATTACTGCATACTATGGTTTAAGCTGGCATATGTATGTATAAGCTGTATATGTATGAAGTGGATACATTATAATATGAAGCATGTTTTCAATGATACCTTAAAGTAAGGATAAATGATTGAATACGTGCGCATTACATTCCACCAAAAATTGATTATTAATAATGGTAATAATAGCAACAGTAAAAACTAGTAAATAGTAGTAGCAGTAATAATAATAATAATAATAATAATAATAATAATAATAATAATAATAATATCACAACACCTAAACTATTCTGTTCCTCAAAACAATGGATGTCACGAAAATAAATAACTTTCAGCCTTGGAAAAGGTCTTTCTAAAATAATTGAATAAATAATAATAAAAAAGCTCACATATACATTACCTTATTGCCTCTTTTCCCCCCTAGGTTCTCATTTAATGAAACAGACCTTTTTTCTACACTACTAACTTTCTTATTTTTAGACCATCATAGAAGTAGGGACTTATGTAAGTATTATTCAAAATATTGCTTTATTTACAGTTTCCAGACGTAACTTTCCACAAGAAGTCTGATGACAAAGGCAGTCAAAACAGGAAAAACAATAGGAAAGTTTATGACGTATAAAATGAATTCCTCAAAAGAATTTTCTTTCAAAATGCCAAGGGTTATAAGTCAAATGCATGCAGCACACATTACTGTTTATTACCTTGCATTTGGCTGAAATTCATCTCTTTTGACAACCTTGGGTAAATCATATTACATATTTCATAAATTATGAGTGCTGGAGCTTTTACTGAAGACACTACTTAGTGAGTGAACTTGTGTTATTCACTGTGTCCCAGTTGTCATAAACACCCTTAAGAGTGGGACTTTTGCAAGGTCCTGTGGTGGCAGACTTGAAGAAAAGGTGTTTATGGAAAATATCTGCAAGAGCTGAGAAATGGAAATACAAATCAAGATACTCAAGTTTTCCCTCTGAGCAAATTTACTGGGTGAAAGCTTAATTTTTTGGTTTTGTTTTATTTGAATATGTTCAGAGCACCTCAAATATACATCTTCATAGATAATGTATTTTTTATTCTTGAAGGCTCATTATTTTATAGTGAAGTTACTGAACCATACAGTACATATTACTCAGCATAGTATTACTCAAAATGTATGTGGCAAATGGGATTCAAAACAGTGCCAAACAGACATCTGCTTTTGGCAGAGAACAAAAATGCATGTAGCTCCTTTATTAAAAGGTATTATGGTCCATTTATCTTTGAACTATCTCTCTAACACCGTTAACTAGCACATAATTTAATGTACTCCCAAGCAACTTGGTTTTACATCTCCTTCAAAACATTAATTTGCTTTTACAAATTGATGTAAAAGATGCCTTTGACCCCTGGAATGATTCAAACCACTAACAATAAATTATATTATCCTTTAAGACAAGATAATAATTTTTATTTTTATTTTTTAATAAAAGTGTGCCATTTCTGGAAATGAGATAATACTGCTTATAGGGAAATAAAACTTGAAAAAGTTGCAATTATTTATTTTGTTCATCATTATCTGTGGCAGTGTTAAAAGACTTGCTTCAGAAAATTTTAAGTCTACTCAAGCATTTTTAATAGATTAAATAAAAAATTTGTTTGGTTGTTTGGGATGATTTAACTTCAATAAGTGGTCATTAATGCACTTTCTTTCTGAAGTCACACCTCAAGTGCAACAGAACACTGTTTCCAGTGATGACAGAAAAGTAAAATTGTCCAAGAGCATGCTTGATTTTTAAAAATTATGCAAATATCAATCTTCTTATTGAAAAACTGCACTAGTGAGAAGAAAAATCTTACGATTTAACTAAGGCATATTGTACCATGGTGCATTTGAAGATGTTCAATTAATTACTAGGCTTAACTATCACCACTGACTTTATTTATAGGACAGTTGTCACTTTAACCCATAGGGGCCAAGCAGGAGGAATGTCAGAACAGAACACTCAAATGCATATGACTTGAATTTGACAGAGCTGATTGCTGAAAGCTTTAACTGACTCATATCCTTATCTTGGATATGTACCAGGAGAAGAAGAGAAACCTCCCTGGTGGGTTGTGTTACATTAATTTTCCCCCTTCAGGTCTCAAGGATCCACTTGCTAAAAACCTAAGATCCTGATACAAAGCCTATGGAAATAATGGCAAGACTCTTATTAATTTTGATGGAGGCCCTAAGGGTTTCCTTCCACGCCCTTATTTGCATTGTATATTGGCATAAGCCTCCTCCAACAAAACATCTAAATACACATTTAATTTAATGAGCAACACAATGGTTTATCATGCAACTGGTCTTGCTGCTTGCAGTCAGAAAGGTGCAGTGAGGTGAAAAAGTCTGGCTACACCCTATTTTGGCATTTTCTTTCTCAAAAAATACATTTGTGGACATTGCAACTTCCATCTTAGGAAATGCAGCTGTATTTGTGGTTTCTTTTACAGTTCTGTGTAGGGAAAAGGTCTAGAAAATTTTATCTCATTATCAGAGCAATTAATTGTAGTTGGGCTATTTCTAAAGGATTTATGTAATATTCATAGGCTTCCTTGAAAGTGTGGAGTATGGAGTTTTCAATTTATCCCACAAAGAGGCTCTACATGTCTAGATGTTCAGAATATATCTTACCACTAAACAGATATTGCAAGTCATTAGTATGAACAGCAAATTACTTCAACCACCCACTTGATGTGGATCTCAATTTGCAAAATCACATAGATTATATGATAAAAACATTTGCAAAAGAAACTAAAGAAGCTTGCACTGAACTACAGAAGCTTGTGAATTCACCTCCTCTGTCTGCTGCCAGTTCCAGATATTAGGAGAATAATATGACCAGGGCAATTACTTGATTAGTTATTATAAGAAGGACATTTCTTTTAAAAGGAATCCAGTATTAAAGTGCAAGTGTTTGCATATGTCAAGAGTTTTAAATGTTCAAAATATTAAATATCAAATTAAATGTAGTTCAAATGTTTTGCCATTTTGTTACCCTTTCATGACTTAGAGGAGTCACATTCAAGTGAGTGTCACTCTGACATGAGATGTAGAAAATGGGACACGTTCATAAGTTGAAAAGGTTGGCTTTGTCTTCTTTTGCTGCAAAAGGCATTCTTCAACCCTCAGTTGCTCCCTGTTATTCAGAAAGCTGCCTTTTATGAAGAAATAAAAAAGAAAACTTATTCTGAATTTTAGACACATCTAGGTTGTGTAACTAGTATTCCCATCCATGCAATCCTGCTAAACCACAATATATGTATCTCCTTTTGAAAGTAAGAAATTCAGATTTCAGTGGGCATAGACATTAACACTCAAATCAGCCATGACCATTCCACAAGGGAGACATTTATGACTTTTGGACACTGCTGAAATGCTGGTTCTGTGATGCTCTCTCATTCCTGTCAGAACACAGGTCTGGAGGAAAATCTGGAACCCTTATTTAGTAAATCAGAGTGGCAGGGACATTTTTTTTTTTATATGTGGAAAAGTGATATGTTAATTTTTATTGCAGTTATATGTTCAAAATCTTCTTTTCCCTGTGTTTCCCTAACTTATCTGAAATATCCAGATGTCAGCAGCTTGGAGAGTTGGACGAGGACACATATGGAGATCTATCTATAAAAATTTCATTATATGCCATTTACATTGTTCATTTAAAAGTTTACAGATCTGACTAAATACAAAAAGAGCGGGAGTCATCTTTCTACTTATTTTGCATTTTAAATGTAGGGAGGAAAGGGTAACCCTTTTTTGTTTTATCCACTTCACCTTAAAGAGTGAACAAAAAAAATATATTCTGGCCTGTTTTATTGAGCTGGAAAAATAGATCTTTACAGTGCTTACATCTCTCTTTTTTCCCAAGCCATCCAGCCTTGACCTTACCAGAGATTATATCCTTAGGCTACATCCAACCTCCCTAACACCCTGTAATCCTCATTGTTTCACTCATAAGCAGATCAGCATTGAAAGCTTCTTCATATTAACTGTTAAGCAGCCAAATTCAGATGAAAAGCTAATCTATTCAAAGCAGTTGCTCCTCAAAACAGGTCACACCATTTACTGCTATGCTGAAGTGGGAAATGGCTAATAAGTGACAATAACTTTTGCTTAGGAAAGTGGTTCTAATGCTATTCCATCACTCTTGTGAGCTGCTCAGTGAAGCAAGTTATCTGTTATCCTTCAGTTTCTGCATTTATTCTGCAGTCTGGTATTTAAGCTTAGATACATATATATAAAATCAGCTTTTGTTTTTATAAATGGGCAACCAGTGAGTTTTTAGATATATATTTAAATATAGAACAAAAATGTTGCACTTTAGTTGTAGGACATATTTTTCCTAAATCTTTTTTATAAAATATAGATGCCATTCTTACACAAAAGCTTTTTTCTGGTTTCCTTTTTTTCTTGTTTTTTTCTTATTCAAGGGTCATTTTTGGAGCTTGTCACATCAGCTAAAAATGTTTCCAAATTTCAAAAAGATATTATCGAATATATGTGCATGTTGAATTTAATTTTTCATTTAACTAGCTATATTATACTTCTATGTGTGCTAAACCTATATTCAAGCCTTGTCTTGCATTTTCTGTCTCCTCTGAAGAATGTTTCACAAAATTCAAAGAAAGTTTTTATATGTTATTTTGGAACCTCAAGATAACTGTTTCATTTTGTTTTCATTTA
>JAOTQP010001179.1:53970897-53982438 GCA_026413545.1 Cichladusa arquata
GTGGGCACAAAGCAGACAAAGCCATAGAGAAGTGCAATTCCTTTTTTTCCCTTTTTCTTTCCTTTTTTTTTTTTTTTTAAGCAGAGAAAAAATTCAGTCTTTTTCTAGTTTGTGTTTATCTGCTCTGTCCTGCTGAGAATTCATTTCAGTGAAAAAAGGCTTTGTTTGCTTTCATATTGTGTGTATAAATATCATGGTATAATTATGATTCAAGGACTTGTAAGTGACACTTCAGACAGGGCAAATACTGTAGGCAGATGAGCTAGTTAAAACTGTCAAAGTATTGCAACTAGGTCTAGATATTCTTCTAATTTTCAATTTGTTATATGCTGTATTGCACTTCAAAAATATGTTTAAGTATAAAAATATATGCTTTCCAAAGCAAAGGTATTTTTAAAACCATGATTTTTATGTTCTTTACAGTTTTCTGGTATGCACTACAATATTTTTATCTTTCCTACCAGCCATATACAGAGATTTTATTTTAATAAAATCTTTCATGGATTAGTTTTAGAGTCACAAGAACACACTGCAATTTTAACACCTACAGACATAAATAAAACCCACAGCACAACGGGTAATAATATCTCACATTTGGTGGAACTTGGTAAATACTCTACAAGGGACTTCTGGTATGAAATAGTTATTCCATGTGAATCCACATTGAGACACACAACAGAATACTGTTCAGACACTGCAAGTCATTCCAAATCAGCTTAGCCCGCTCTTAAAACCCTTAAATAGTAATGAAATTGAACATGCATGCAAGGCACCATGCTTTGCCCTACAGCAACTGTAGTTGCAGGTCTGCTTCTTGCCATTTGTTCCCCATTTAACCAGAATAACCCACCACTGGTGAACATGTATGTGAACATAATGGCAAAAAAAAAAAACAAAAAACCAAGGAAGAAGTAGCTGCTTCAATATGAGGCAGTTGTCCCAACACCCCAGGTTCACAAGCCCCATCTCATTGCAATAAGTTTTGGCTGAAGTTCTGATCAGGATTTGAAGTTGAACTCTGATAAGTATGGTTATACTCATTTTAAGAAGATGAGACTAAAAAAGATAAATTGAAGGTAGTAGTTTTGGAAAAGTAATTTTTTATTTATTGTATCCAATGCTTTGTATTCTTAATTTCTTTTCTCTTTTAGGTAAAACTTTGTAGCCCAAACAACATAATGAACTGGTCATTTGACTTTCCAAAGTCAAAGCAACCTGTATAAATCCAGAGTCACGTCAGCTGCTTCAGTAAAATCATCCCAGATTTACACCTGTGTTGCTGAGAACAAAGGCTGTCCAATCAAGCTTAAGCCAATTAATAAAAATAACTTTGCTTCAGTTTTCTACTGATTGAGTGCTTAACACGTTTTCATTGTGTTGGTGTCACCTAGTTTCACTTTGCAATGCATATCGACTCAGAGTAGAAATGGTTAAATATGAAGAAGCCAGGTTATTACGCATTTCAATTCCAGAGTCAAATATAAAAATTTCTATTATAGGGACAATTAATTACATCTCAAAATGGCAAATGTGCATCCTTGTCAGGTAGAGTGTACTCTGATGGCCTTTCCTCAAACACTGAATGTGGAGATTTGATCTCTTCTAATGGTGCTGAGAAAAGGGTAATTACGCTATGGTCAAAGCTAATTTGCTTTCTGCCAGATGAACTGTTGTATTTTATTGTACGCTGACATTTTAAAGTAATTACGGCACTGTTGACCTTAGACAATTCCAGTTGTATCGCTGTCTACAGCTGCAGCTCTCTACCTTTGGCTGGCAGACAGCGGCTGTAACGAGGTAATGACACGGACAAAGAGCACCATATGGGGCTCCTTTGAGATACACAAAGCCCAGTGAAAGGAAACAAGGAAATTTTAACATCATCATTTCAGTCACCCATTTCTACAGCCATAAAAGATCCCATCCCCCCGGTACACAAAATGCCCTGAATACTTTACTTGGTCGCATACTGTATATCTGTGTGTTTTCCTTCTGTAAATGGCAGTGTGCATTAAGAAGAAAGAGGTCAGGTAGAACTGAATGTGACGGACTGGTCTTTCTCTGACATGAGTTCAAAGGCTAAAGACTATTGATTGAGATAAAAGCCCAGGTTCTTATCTAATGTTAAAGACACTCCTTGTTGTCTGAAAGCTGTGCACATAATTAGGCTGAAAGAAAAGCACTTCATCCAGAAAATCACTATAAACTGAGCTTCATTAAACATAGATATTAGTTAATTTAAAGAAAGACGTTATTTTTCATTGATATATTTTAATGGTTGTCTCTTCTAAGCTAAGAAATACAATCATGTGCAGAGAGCTTCCTGGTTAATATATTCCTGCTAGGACAGAAAAACAGATTGCTATCAGTCACAGAGAGTAATGCTTTATTCTCTCAGAGAAAAAAAATGTAGGCTATTGAAGACAAAAATTTATTGTTTCAAAGAGCTGGTAGAAAACTGAACTTTACTGTTGCATTAAACATTTTCCTACTGTTTTGTGGCATGGGCAATAGAAATGTTCAGTAGTTCAAAGCAGGCAACAAGATTTTACCTGTGTCATGCTCTACAACTTACATGATAAATGTAGAGAGATAGTGGAAACGATTCTATGATTGTAAATCTGTTAATCTCCATTGGAGTTAGTTTTCCACAACGAGGTCTTGTTAGAAACAGTAAGAAGAGGGAGATTACAGTTGGCACGTGTCAGAAAAATTACATCTGAAGAAACAGGTTAGTCCCAGCATTCAGTGTTGCTCTCGGCTCTGAACTGATAATATCATTTCTTAGAAATCTACTTTTCAATTTTGCACAGCTCACCTAGTTGTGGCTGAATATTACATGGAGAAATAACCTATGCATCCTAAAAGCCTGTGTTTTGAGAGAATACTATCTCTTTATGAGAAGTTCTGTAATGGGAATGGTGTTTTAAAAGTTAAACTATGATAAATATAGAATTATGTAACTCTGGTACTTGCTGAAGTTAGACTTCTGGCCCAGAATTTACATGCAAGATGCATATGTTTCTAATAATTGTCCAGCCTTATGTTGCAGTTCTGGTTATATTTTTGGTGGTGGAGGGGAATACTCTGAAAGCAATCTTTTTGTTCTGTTTTTCCTCTTTTAATACTTCTGTTATTCCACACAAAACCATACCCTGGTGGTGAATGAAACAAAGGCCATCACTCTGTGCCTAAAGACCTGTGTTGTCAGCCACCCAGAAGAACACTGTGCCTGAAAGGCAGTGACAAAAAGCAGCAGCCATGCCAGCTGCTTTATGGCCATGCTTTCTGTAGTGGCACTTTGCAAGAGGGCATAAAGAGAAGCCAGACAGGAAAAGATTATAAACAACTTGGAAATTTATTTTTAAAAAAGTCTATCTGTAGCATTGTAGCACAATACTGTAGAGTTGTAAGAGTGAGATAGAGAGGTGCAGTATATTTTAATAGAAGACAAACACATGCCCTTGACGCACTGCAAAGGTGATACAAAGGAGAAATAAATTGTATTCCAGATGTTCATATTCACACTGCTAGCCTGAAAGTAGAGATTCAAGGATGTGTGATGGCACAGATATTCTTCTTTCTTTATCCAGAATGCAGAACGAAAGCAAAGCACATGACAGTTCTCACTAAATCTGGTCCTACAATAAAGTTGTTAGTCTCTGGTATCTGCTCATCAAGAGCAGTGACAAAAAATATCTGTATGGATAAAGAGCAATTTAAGATGTAGAAACATATAGATATTTCCCCAAGGAATAATGTTAGATGGCATCAAGGAAAATGCATTGTCTGTATACTGTTTTCAAATTTGGTTGTACTTTGTCCTGTGGCTGTGTTCCAAAGCAGATAGAATTTGAGGCTAAAACATCTCTGTTATAATCTGAGGTTAGATGCTGCAGCTGTTTTTTTATCACAACATGCATGCTTGCTCTACATCCTGTACATCTTGTGTTTGGTCTGTTGCTGCAACAGCTAAAGCCAAAATAGGACCCTGTTTCATGAATAGGCAGCAGCTCAAGCTAGAATGGGTTTATCTTCCTAGCCAAGCTAAGCTTGTCTCAGCTGGAAATTGCACTTTACATGCTGTACAGTTCACAGGTAAAGAATTACAAATTGCACCCTATTATTCTTGCTTTATGCAGATTCCATATGGGGCATGCATGGATTGCTATTAATGCAGTTTCACTGGAAAATGGCTTGGAATGGGGCAAGAGTAATTTGTGATCTTTTAAATTAGAAATGGGAATACGTTCTTCTGAATTATTAGCACAGTTTTTATTTGTAGGTTTGAAAATATTGGTGGTGCCATCTGCATTCCTTGGTGGAGGTCATGACGCAGGACAAGATCCACGATTGATCTTTGTGGAGCTGTATTTTCACCCTTCAAATTGGCTTCCATTTAATGTGAATTCTTATGAAAGCTATGAAGGAGAAAGAGAGTTACATTTCCTGATGGAAAAACAGATTTAGGGAATAAGCAACCTATGACAGGAAAGGGAAAATTTAACAGAAAGGAATTTGGAGAATGAAGACAAGTAACTTTGAAAACAATATCTTGAAACGGAAAACTGACAGCTGGTATCACATATGAGAAATTTGAGAAATTCATGAACCAGAGTCATTGTAGGTGAAAAAGTAATCATTTAAAACAATTGAGAAGATAGGGTGGTAAAAAAGGGAAAAGAATCTGAGAAGAAAAAGAAGAAAATTAGTAGAATGGAGATTTCAAGCTAAATTAATCCAGACAGTTTCTGCAATATTTTGTGGCATACTGTTTCATCAAGGATTTCATATTTCAATAAATTCTTTGTCTTTTGCCATATTTATATTTAGTCTTCCACTTTGCACATGAAGATACTGGAAGCAGTTCACAAGAAATTTTTTAACTTTGATGAAAAATTTCAGAAGTTATTTTCTTTTAGAACAGAATGGCTCTCTTAACTCTGTTTTAAATGAACCAGCTTCCCATGCAAAGCTATTTAGTGCTATAAAAGATAGTAACTTTAATCAAGTGTATAGATTCATTAAGGGCCGTACTAGATCTGTGTCAAATATGTGACCGTCCAATCTGTGTGCAGTTAGCTGTGGCAGTACTGTCTCCTCATTACTATCTTGAATTTATTGTCCATGAAATAGTCTGTTGTCTGCTTTTCTGTCAAAACAAATATTAAGACACATATCTGGCGCATAAAAATATAACTCAGAATACTGGCATTGAGACTTTTTGAGATATAATGAAGCAAAAGTATGTTGTCTAAAAAATATGACTTACTTTTATTCTGATTTAAACATTCATTTTCAATACCAACAGTTTATTCCTGATTTTATTTATTTAAATTTGAAACTTTTCTGTGGAAAGTAGGATGGTTTCTTAGCATTCCCTCAAAACTAATAAAATTTAAAATATAGCAGCAATAACAAATTCAAATGGTTTTTAAAAAGGAAATCTTAATTTTTTTTCCTAGGTTACAGGTTACAAGCTATTTGATTACACAGCAGACATGCCCACATTATCTGCTTTGAATATAACCCTGATCCTTCAGAGAAGTTAAAATTTTTCTCAACATGGAAATCAATAAAGAGGTAATGACGTTTTCATTGGAGAAGAGTATACATGTATATATTTCAAAGCAAATGTTGTCACATTACTTATAATTCCTATATCGGTTTACTGTGGTTTGTTGTTTTTGTTGGTTTTTTATTATGTTGCAATTTTTTTCAAGAGGATAGTAGTAGCATTTTTTCTACCCAGAGCTCTAAAAGACATAATTTGCCTTTCAGAACTTTGGTCTACACAGACAAACCTTTAATCTCAGTTCTGGATTTAGAAAAAAAAGCAACAAAATTCTTTTAAAAAGCTTGACTTTGAAAGTTAATTATTCATTTAGCTGACGAGGTACTGGGCTTTTTCTCTCTTTAGGACAAGTTCCATCTTTTTTCCTGTAAGTCACACATAAAAGAGTCTTTCAGCTGATCTGGGTCAGTCCTTGGTCATGGAATGTTCATGTTAGGAGTGGCTCATGTGTCCCTCACCTTTCAAGAACACCACAGGTTTTGGGGAGTGTTATTTCTTTTACACTCCTTAGGGCAAGCCTTGGTTTCTTGGAACCCATCATGCCTCCGTTCCTCTCTGTAGCAACCAAAAAGTCAGAGGTGGAAAATTATTTCTATTTCAGTGCTGAAGTTTAATTTTTTTTCTTTTAAATGCATGATTTCAATAGTAATGAAAAAGCCTGGCATTATGAATAGCTGCCAATTTTTAATGTCATAAAATGGTCTGCTTTGTAGGCTTCACTGCATGCTAAGCTGGACATTCTGCAGTTTTTCTGTTGTGCCCTAGCTCTCCTTTTGTTTCTATACTATTCATTTTAATTGACCTAATTAAAGAATTGTTGTCTAGATGTAATTCTAAATAGAACAGCTTGAGCTGCAAAGTTCAGATTATATCAGAATTTACAAGTTTCGTAGGTGATGTGAACTTTCTGTGACATTTAACCCCATTTGGCAAAAGTTGTTCTATTTATTTCAGTAAAATTTTATTACTAATGTCATCAAAGCAGAGTGCAAGATCACCTCAGAGTTAGTTGTAACTCAGTTTGTATCAGTTCAGGAGCTCAAGGGCACAGGTCTTCACATGTTAAAGCAGCTGAAATATATGGTTTTTAACTAATCATTCCTCTCTCATTGAGTTAAATACGGTTTTGTTTCAATGAGCTAGAATAAAACTTTCTTTAGGGCTATGGCCAGGGAAGTTTGCTACAGTCTGCTCTTTAGGGATCTACTGAATACTCAAGAATACTGAACTCATTGATCATGAATATAGGACATTAAAGGAACAGTGCTTTTAAGAGGTTTTCTCTGGAGGTGTGTTAATCTCTGGCCAAAGCAATGATGCACAGTTTCTGAGTGAGATCATTCACAGCACTGTGCTTCCTTCCCAGGTCCATACATGACAAGAAACTGATGACAATGCATCCATAATAATTTTCTATACATCCTTCAGATGTTTGACATAGACAAAAATTAAGAGTCTTGTGCATATTTAGCTAACTGTGTACTGGTGGATTTTTATGTTCTAAAGATTTAAACTCATATTTCCAGATTATCTTAGAGGAAATAGTAGTGTTATCACCTGGTAATTCATTTTCTTTATCTCTGACAGGGTACAGTTATTCTTCAGAGTAAAGTGACTAACACCTTTACAGAGGGTGTCATGCCTGCTGAGAGAAATGAAGGTTTATTTTTTGTTGGAAAGGTGTAAGAGAGAGGTCAGAGTAAAAGAGAAGGACAGGACCTCAGACAAATGACAAGTGTTAAAGTTTCACAGAGAGATGGAAAAAAGTGAGCAAGCATTGCCTATATAGAACAGCAGTTCTGGTTGGTTAGTTTATAAGAAAAACAAAATGGGTCAAACTTAAGACTGTATATTTGAGCTGTTCTGTATTTTTTTCTCCTTAATTTTCATACCTTTTACCTTCTTTTTTTTTTTTTTTTTTTAAATAGTACTTGAAATATTTTGGAAGACTGGAGCTTTATAAAGGTGGTTCTCCAAACTTTCTCAACCTTTGCTGTGTTGTGAGTGAGTACAATGTGTGTAATTCCTTAAATCATCCCTTCAGGATGAAAACTGAGTCCACTTATTTTAATTTTTCTGCCCATTAACTTAAGGTGGAAGACAGGAATTCTAACCTGAAAACAGCGTGCATCTCAAACTGGCACAGAAATCTGTTTTTGCAGATTATGGCTGGTTTAAGAAACCTCTGAACTGTCACGTACCATCTGAATTAATGAGGCCATACAGGTCTAAGGTCTCTAAAAAGGCCTATCTAGATTAGAATTGATTAATCCTGTGGTGGGCTGCAGAATACTATTAGAGTGACAACAGATGTAGGTTTTGTGTAAGCATAATTTCATAAAGATCATCAGCTGTATTCTTTAATCAGTGATGATCACCTATAACTTGACTGTAGTGAAAATTTCTCCAAAACCATTAACACACATTTGCTGAGAAGTAGCTTTGTGAAGAGAAATAAAAGTCAAAAACATTTTTTATGAGTAAGAAATTGTGTTCAGAAAAATGCAATGTGGAACACAAATCCCTTCAAATACTTGAATTTCTGACAGAATTCCTATTTCTCTATCATGCATGAATTTCCACCTTCCTATTGAAGTTATTACTTTTTCACTTTTATGAATAAAATTAACTGAAAAATCAAGTAGTGACTGAAAGATGATGTAGCTATCATATAGATATACCTAAAACCAAAACTACAGGTTTGAACTCCATTTAGCATTGAAGAACTCAAAAATATTCTGATTCAAATCTGACAGCTGTTGTTTCTGTAATCAGTTAATATAAAGCCTGTGATCTGAATACTAATAAGATTTATTTCTCTTTAACATAAACACTGAATGCTAAGCCCAGTGGAGTGCTGAAGACAATGGAATTTTTAAGATATGAATGTGGACAAAGAAAAAAAACAAGCTTAAGGAATCTTTGTGGTGTGTTAAATATCTCCTGCTCTATAATTCTACAGAAATAATTCCATACAAGAAATTAATCACTTGCTAAAAAGCCATCTAAATGGTTTGTCAACTGCTTGCATGATGTTATTGGTATCATTTTAAAAACTATTCTCTGGAAGAACAAGGAACATTATTTTGTTAACAGACCTTTTCATCTTTTTTTGCTTTGCGGTTTTGAATCCCAGCGTATAATCAACTGCACATCGCAAAACCCATTAGGTATCTAGCCCTTAATTTCCTACCCTTCAATATTAAATGTTCAAAATAAGTGGTTGTTTTAGGGTGATTATCATGACCATAATGAGGCCTGACACTTGTGACACTTCAGACACGCAGCCACCAGCAGCTCCATCACAACAAAGGAGCGCCGAGTGCAACACATTGTGGTGGTGGGGAGAGTTGTGAGTTCACGGCTTTGCACAGCAGATGTGGCTGCACATCTTTGCACCCCTAAACACACATGCTCATCCAATCTGACAGTTCAGACAATGGCACAAAAAACCCATCACTGGTGCCTTAACAAAGACTTCATCTCTAAAGAGACAAAGCTGCGCGCTGAATGTGTTGCCACTAGTAAATTTTCCGAATGGAAAACAATGTATATTTTATTAATGAAAAATAAATTGGAAAACAGGGATGACAAATGCATTAGTGCTTTTTTTTTTTTTTAAAGCATTTTATGAATGTTTATTCTATTTATTTCTAATAGTTACCTTCATATCATCATGCAAATGGTTTTGTTAATTAGTTGTACATGCCTCACACAACAAATGCAATGAAACTGGAGGAAAGGAAGATAGGAGACTACACTGAGAGAGATAAAAAGTCATCAATCAAGTGAAATATGGTTTTTGCAGTCTTTATTGTATAAATAGCATTTTTTCTTTAATATTTATTTAGACAAAAAAATGTATGAACTAGAGTCTATAATTCTACCTGAGTAATTGAAAAATTTATTTTTAAAGGAGGAAGTAGAAGCCAAATTTTCTATTTAACTAAACAGCAACAGAGCTTTAAAAAAGTGAAGCTAGATACGTGCATATTTACCATAAGGGAGGGAACTGGGCATTAATGGGCTCTGGAGGCTTATTTGGAGACAGCTGCACTTATCATGAATCAGGAAAGTGAAATAGCAGTCCTGGTGTGCTGTAGGTCAGTCACAAATGTCGACTTCAGAGAGCTATAAATCTCCAGCATTACTTCAGCTGCTGAATCTCAGAACTCCCTTCTAGCATTTTCCTATAAATTAAAGATTATGTAAGGTGTATAGTGAGAGTGTTAGATGAAAATATTAATTTAGAGATAAATCCTCTAAATGCTCTAAAGCAGCAGCTTCTGCTGAGCAGAATCATCTTCTGGTACACTTCAAATAGGAATTGCTGCTAGTTTTGTCAACAGTAGGAGGTCATGGATGCCTGCCAAACAAAATAAGGACTTTTTCAATAAAATGCTTTAAGTTCTAGGTAGTCACAGAGCATCTTCCTGTGCCATTTTATCAGTAATATTTACATTTTGATGTATTGTTTCATACTGACAATTCCTTGACAGAAATCATAATTGTGAAATGAGCTGGAGTAAAAAGCAATTAATCACAGTTTACTCCTTCTGGCATGTCCAAATAAGAGATTTTGTTGTCACTTCTTAATGTTTTAAAGGTATTATCCAGGCTCACAGATTTTGTATCCCACTGTGAGGCTGCTAGTCTTCAAAATCAGATATTTACATGTTAAAATCCAAAGCTTTTAGGAAAAGCTTTCTTAGCTAACTTTTCTTACCAAATTTAACATTTTAATTACTGTGAAATAGAAAAGGGGGTCATATTGTTTTGACTTCAGCAGCATAAGCTATGGGAACAGACCTTTTAGCTCTTGATAATTGAACCTTGTAGTTAGGTATGCAGATTTTTCAGTTTCTGCCCTGTTGGTAGAATTTTTTGTAAAAGATCAGGACAGTGAGGAAAGAATAAAGTTAAAATTCCAGTGGGTGTTTTTTGCAAGGTAAAGTGAAATAAATTATAAGTGACATAGTTGTCTGTGATAACTTGAGCTGGACTTACAAAACTCCAAGTTCCGTATTCTAGTTTAAACGCCAATTTTCCAGCCTACAGATTACACAATAGATCTACAGTTCATCAATATGCAGTACACATTAGCTACATAGGCAATATTCATTAGCTGATTTTAGCTGACCAGGTGAGTGCTTTAATGAATGAATTAGAGTGTCAGACACTACTGTATTTCATAAGTTCCTGAATATGAAGTTGATGATGAAACTTTGTTAATTCTGACAATGAAGTATATTAGGCCTGAAAAGTTGTCTCTTATTGCCTGGAAAATGAATATAGCTCCTTACATGCAAAAGGGTCACAATTCTTGTATCTGAAGTGCTCAGCTAATACAGTCTACTTTTCATTTCATATCACAGTGGACTTTGAGAAAAATGTATTAACAAATGTTCGTGTATATACACTGTTCAGGATCTCTTTTATCATTCTGATTGAGTAGCATTCAATCTCTGTCAAGTTCAAAAAGTGACCCTCTCATCTTTGTGAAAATTGGACAAGTGCTTAAATATGTTTCTTATATATATACATAAATATATATATATATATTTTAGCTTTAGGGATCCAAATAATTGTATAGTTATGATATATTTTCCATTTCAGTATATGAAAGCTTGGTTTATAATTTCGGTTTTCTGTTCTTTTTTTTTAAACTGTTGTCTAAGGGACAACATCTAAGGATGTTGATCTAAGGATGTGCAAATGTACCACATGGTATAGAAGATTATTTTTTCCATTCTTAGTCCACTGTAAAGGTTTAAGAGCCAAAAAAATGTTTCATGGTTGTTTTTTTTTTGTCAGCAAAGTGAAGGATGGTATTGAGTGCACCCCAGCAGGTTTGCAGGTGACATCCAGCTGTGTGTGGCACTGGTCACACTGCAGGGAAGCGATGCCATCCAGAGGGACCTGGACACGCTCGAGACATGGGTCCGTGCAAACCTCATGGAGCCCAG
>JAOTQP010001179.1:54129210-54140953 GCA_026413545.1 Cichladusa arquata
TTGAAAGCAAGAAAAACAGTGTCTATATCACATGCTGCCCAAGCCTATAAAGAGTTGCTGAAAACAAGTAATTTGAAAACTCAGTGTCTAGTGACATCTTCACATTTCAAATTAGCCAAGATAGCTCTGAATTTACTATTTATTTTATTTCCTGAAATTATAACAGAATGTTCGAAAGGTGTTTATTTCAGTAGTGACACTATTTTTCTTTGATTAGCAAACCTGAACAGTTTTAGGAATTTCATGAGCAGTTTTAGGGGTCTCATGAATAAATAAATGGAAACATTTCAAAAACGCTGTATAAAAATGTCTTTTTCTTTACACACAAGTATAGATGTTCTGTGCACTGAGGTGAAATGGTAAGATGGAAGCTGTATTATGTTGGTTCATGTTCTGAATTGTAGTTAAAACCATTGTATAGGAGTGATCCAAGACTTTTAAGCACTCCAGGATTTCAGAAAATGTTGCTTCTGTCATCTTAAAATGTACAGGATATTAATTGTTTATGCTAATAGTCAGCAGCTCACTTTCTTTTTAACCTAAATTGAAACCATTAATTTTTTTTCAGGCAAATCCTTTCCCATTCATTTTCCCATAAAAAGGAGTAAACCAGGACAGGAAAACTCACTAGAATATCATTCAGCAAATTGCTTAAAAAAGATCTATAATAGACTGTGTATTTTTATTTAAAGTCTTGCCTTAATTTGGGATTATGTTTATGTTTTATGTTCACGTGCATTTACCATGTGGGTGCTGAAAATACCACAGTGGACTGGATTCCAGGACAGAGTGTGCTCTTTCATTACAAGACTTGTGTGGTTTATTTCTACTGTATTTGTTTTACCTCATGATGAAAGTAAATTAATAAAGCACAAAGAGGAAAGATGGAATATAAAATAAATATATTAACAAAAATCAGAAACAGAAAAAATTTTTCACAGTTGACATAATATTTTTTTTTCCCTGTGACTGTTAGAGTCCATCTTTAATAAATTATATCATACATGGGAAAATAATAAAGCAGAGCTGATCAAGGCAATTGTGCACATATAAAGAATCTAGCTTGTGCCAGTTCAGAAATTTACTTTGGAAAAACAATGCAGAGCAATGAGTACTCATTTTCTCAAAACACATCAACATGTCTAAATAATTCTGACAGATTTAGGGTATTTCCCTTCTCATCACCCCTCAACCACCTTCCAGACTCTATACAAAAATGAGGTGAGGTGAAAGCCAATGACATAACAGAACATAGATAGCATGCATAATATATTGCATTAGTGTTTCCTGCATGACATTAGAAATCTATAGATGTGTATTGGACAAAGAAATAAACAACAAATATGTTTTTCCCCACAGTGAAACAGCAAAGTAAAAACATAAGCTGCTCATACAAATATTATCATCACAGTAGTTTCTTGCCATCCAGCTAGATAGCTGAAAACATTTTGATCTATATGACTCCTGTGGCCTTGATCCAAGGCCTATTGAAGCCAATTAAGAATCTCCATCATCTTTAGTGAAGTTGGACCCATCCCATTAAGAGATTTTGCCTTAGGGGAGTAAATGGAGGATTTTTTAAGGGCCACCCTTGCATGTCGCTTCAATTTATCACAAAGGAAAAATACTTCCCTTCATTAACACTGTATAAGTCAGCTTCCTTTTCCAGTAACTGCTGTATGTTTCAAACTCTTTCCCCTAGCTCTCCACTCATCCTTTATACCAAAGATGACTGCAAATATAGTGTAATATTACTTCTCAAAATAGTTCTTAGGAAGTCAGCATTTCCAGAAATCCACATAATTTTTCCCTGCTGCAATGCTCATGTGGGTAGTGTATGAATGATGACAGGTAAATTAAAAGCTATGCTATCTGAATGGACTAAAAGGCTGGCAAAACTCAGGAAACTATAAGAGAGAAAGAAGCAACAGTTAGAGTCAACTTTCACACAAAAAAATTATAAACTATTTCCTGTTGTGTTCCCTTTCTCAGCTGGAAAATGCTGAAAGGAGCAGGAGTATATTAGGGAGCTAAAACAATTCTTCATCTCCTTCATGGACGTGCAAATATAACACAGAACATGGAATTTTGCCCATGATTAATTTAGCTTCATAACTTCTCACTTTTTATTTGAATGTAGTTCCCCTAGCAGTAGAAACACAGCATAAATATGTATAACAGAGACAATGTCTTTGATCTTAAAAAAACATTGCCTCTCTGCAGTTCTGCAAACATATTCTTATGAATGTGTTTTTCCATGCTTTATCTGAATTCATGCAAAAGATAAACATGTTACTGGTATGGGAAAGTCGCAAAAACAGGTGTTGCCTTCTCACTCACAACAAGTCAGTCTCTGGGTCTTGCAGTCATCTGCATCACTGTGTGTGATGCTGTCCCTTCTGACCTCGGTGGTAACAACCAGGAGCCTACAGTAATCTCTGATCTCTCTGATGCACAGGACACTGGCCAGTGAAGTTGTCAAGTCACTTTCCATGATATTTGAAAATTCATGGCAGCCACAGGAACTCCCAGGTGACTGGAAGAAGAGAATCCCTGTAGCCATGTTTAAAAAGGGAAGGGCAGAAAGGAGAACCCCAGGATCTCCCAACCAGTCAGCCTCACCTCTCTGCCTGGGAAGGCCATGGAACAGATCCTCCTAGGAGCTGTGCTAAGGCACATGAAGGACAGGGAGGAGACTGGAGAGAGCCAGCACAACCTCAGCAAGAGAAAATTCTGTTTGACCAAACTATTGGGTTTTTATGATGGAGCGACTACATTGGGGCACAAGGGAAGGGCTACAGATGTCATTTATCTGAAATTCTGTAAAGCCTTTGGCACAGTCCCCAAAAACATCCTTCTCTGTAAACTGGGGAGAGATGGATTTAATGTTGGGTTTGAATGGGCTGTGATTGAGTTTGATTGATAACACAGTGGCTGGATGGTCACACCCAGAGGGCCAATGGCTCAGAGTCCTGATGGACAGCAGTGACAAGTGGTGTGCCTCAGAGATCTGTTTTGGGACCAGGGTTATTTACTGCCTTCATTAATGGCACAGGTAAAGGGACCCTTAGCAAATGTGCAGGAGACACCAAGCTGAGGGGTGTAGCTGACACTCCTGAAGGATGGGATGCCATCCAGAGGCACCAGGACAGGCTCAAGAATGGGCCCTGGGAATCTCATGAGGTGTAACAAGACCAAGTGCAAAGTGCTGCTCCCCCAGTACAGGCTGGGGATGAACAGACCAAGAGCTGCCCTGCCCCAAAGGACATGGGGGCATTTTAATAACATTTTAATTATTTTGATTATTAAATCTATTTTAATAACATTTCAGGAAAACATTTTAGCCATCTCTCTTGCTTCTGGGAAGCTCCTGCAGACACTATAATACAGTATACAATATATTAATACATATACACCCAATTAATTTAGATACAATTTAAATACAATTATTGCTCTCTTTAAAGAATAAACATGTCAAGCATCAAAAAAACCATTCTAGGTCTACTATGTTTCAGTTTTAGTCAAAATACCATTTGTTCCTCTTCAATGAATATTTGAGGGAATAAAATGACACACCTGTTAAATTAACATGTTTAATGTGCAACAAAGCTGTTCATTTGCACAGTAAATAAGTTAAAAATTTGATTCTCATGTAATCCACTATTCAACCTGACTGACTACTGAACCTCCCTAATCAAATACATCTACATGATATTGTAAGCTACATTACAGTACATTATTAGCTTGTAAAATGAAATTGCTGCAAAGTTATGTACTATATATTTGAAGCAGTAACAAATTTACCGGTGATAGATGAGCTAATGGATACATTGTATTGCCATAAATATAAATTCAGAGTAGCAATTGGAAAACATTAACATTTTATATATGAGTTTTGGCATTTATGAGGCTGATCCAGCTAGCAGTAAAAACTGAAGAGGTATTCTTGCTAGCTGCCATTTCTTTTCTGGACTATTCTGAGTAAAAAATAAGTGCTCTTTCTTTGCATCACTGCTTTTACACCCAACATAAGAGACCATTAATGGAATTTTGGTAAGTAGCTATTGTTCCTTTCTCTAAGGAAAAGCTCTCTGTACACCTGATCTACAGGTCAAACCCAAACACTACTTAATAGTGATTTTCCAGGTCTATGCTGTCAGTGCTTCTTCTGCCCTCCAGTCTTTCTCTCAATTTCCTCTTCAGCTGCTAGAACTATCATTTACTATCCAACAACTGCTGTTGTTTAAAAGAAACAAAGCCATTCCAGGAAAAGATAAAATAATGTGAAAAATAATGTGAAAAAACAAGCAGAAAACAGCAGCCAGCTGCAAATGCTGGAAGGAGGTCTGGAGACCACTCCAGGTATGTGGGCATCTCTCATAGAAATTTCTGAGAGAATGCTCTTACAGGTGGTAAGATGGTACTGCAGGCAACTTCCCCTGCCAATACAGAACACCAGGACAACCATACCCCCCCTGAGAGGCAGAATATTGGCAGCCAGATTTTGGATATCATCCCCGGTAACAGCCAGAGGACGGATGGGAGTTGAGGGGCGTAGTGCAGGAGGGAAAGAAGGGGCAAACCAGAAGGCAAAGGATTTGACCAAAAGGCTTATAGAACGAGGACAAGGCTGCAAATTTCTATGTGGAGGTGTGAAGTTGTTTAAGAGCCATCAGCATCCTCCTGTGCTCAGGCTGGCTGAGTGGTGTTTGCTGTGTGTTCTTGCACAGTGGTGTTTTGCTCAGCAATACTTACCTGGCATTTGCAGCCAACATTTTCTTCACATACTGTCCTTTCCTTTCCAACTTAGTAAAATGAGGGGTGTGTTGCAGACTCACGTGCCACAATGCATTTGTGACAGCAGCAAGAGCATGTCAGAGTGTGGATGCAATAATAGTTACTGGAACAGGCAGAAATACAAAAGTATTTGGGTTATATAATTCAGATTAATGTGAAGTGCTGTTAGTTTGCTTGTCATTGAATATCCTTTTAATTATGGAGTCTTGATATTAAAACATGCTGCATTTGGGTGGAGACCAAAGCTATATGCCACCATTATTCTAAATTTATAATGATAATTATAGGAGACAGTCACCTACCTTTTTAGAAAAGATAATGCACAGAGGCTGGTGCCAAAATCAAAATCTGTACTCTTAGGCACTAAAAGAGCTGTAATACACGATTTCCAAGCAAATAGACAGGTGCTCTGAAAATGTGAGAGTGTAAAGAGCATAGAGGGATCTCTGGGCAAATTTGAATTTGTCCTAGACTACTCATGTCATCTTGTGAATTACTTCACTTCACTGTTCTGAATATGAAGTGGATATCCAATCATTCATAGGAAATACAGCCCATCCCACAGTCAAACAAATCAGCAAAAATCACAACTGGCTAAGTCTTTTTTCCAATCAGTACTGCTAAAAAATTATTATTGTACAAGGAAAAGTAAAATAATTTAGAGAAGATTAAAAATATATGGCGCTTTCTTGGATGAGCAGCTTATAAACCTGCCATTTGTCTGTTTTTAAGACCTATTACTGTAGCATATGCGGCACTTACAAGTGCTTGTGGATGTATCTTAGCACACTGGCAAAACTGTAAAATTTCGTGATTCTGAGACCTGAGAAAAGTTTACCCAAGGGGAGACAGGAGTGCCTCCCAGGTCTGGTAGCACATGGCCACATCAGCTCACACGATGGTGAGATTCAGGCTGGCCCTCGCAGCTCTCACACACACACATCCAGGTTTCTGCAGGAAACCTGGAGGCGCAGAGCAGAAGGAAGCTGTGGTGTGATGATTTGGGCTGGAAGACCAGATCCAAACACATAAGGCAACCACCTGGCAACCCAGGCACAGCCCAAGATTTTGGGCCGTGGACCTGAAGGCACCTCTATGCTATGAACTCAGGAGCTCATTTAGTGTCATCATAAAAACACCAAAATGTGGATGATATTTCGTTACGTTTGGAGAGGTGACTCTACTTTTTTTTAGCATCCCAGTGACAACCTTTTCAAAGACAGTGGTTCAGGGTTAACGCTCCTCTGATCTGCTTTTACATTGATTAGTACATATGTGCTGCATCCTTCTGTTCTTCCTGTATCCTCTGCCAAGGGAAAGAAGGATAACTCCCTTTCCTTGGAGCACAGTCTTGCTCTTGAGCTTCCACTGAGGAAAACTATTGGAGTCTCTGAGCCTTTATTTTTTGTCCTAAATTTTAGACACTTGTTTTGGCATATCATCAGGCCCCATTGTCAAACTCCCCAAAATTAAACCTCTTTAGTAGTTCCCTGATACATAGTTTCCTGGCAAGAACTGCAAGCTATGCTTTGCCTTGTATCTTTCAGCACTTTCATGCTAGAGTAATTTTCATTCTTCTACAATTATCTGTTTCTTTATTCTTAGGTGCAACAATTTGAGCTTCCTGTAGCTTCCTATGGTTCCTTTCTCTCCTGTGGTCTGACACTATCCAAAGCTGCAAGACTGTTTGCACAGATATATTTGTTTAAAAAAACCTAACCTATCCTGTCACCAGGGACATGTGATAAATAAAAATTCAGCCTGATTTTTTAAATTAGCTTCTCTCCTAACATATTTTGAAAAGTCCTATTGGAAGACTAGAGCTTAAATTTGTCTTGAAATTCTGCTTTGATCAGCCAAATATACTGCATTAATACAAAACGTCCTCACAACATTCTGTCAAAATTAGGTTTGAGAAGAAAACTTTCAAAGATTACTTGACTGGTTTTGCTCTTGAAATCTACCATCCAATCTTAGAAGAGGAGAGCATAAAGCCTGAAAAATCACATCTTTGACCACATAAAAAATATGAGGTGTTTGGCTTTTTCAAACCTAATTTTCCACTAACTCATACTATCCATATAAGCAATGAGATACAGAACTATACAGAAATATACAGATAAAATATTTCACTTTATTTTGTTCAATGTTAATTCATTTTGCATAGAATTTTAGGCAAAGGTTCAAATTAGTTCATTTTTTAAACTACTTTTCTACTCACAATTAATATATTTCACAGTCTTGACTCTGGAATATGTTATTTTTTTTTCAATACATCCCTTTTCTGACTGTGAAGAATTAGTTCTTCAACCAATTTAGTAGACAAATAATCTATGACATAGACCAGCAGCTCATATGCACTTGTGGATTTGAACTCACAAGTCAGATTCATCAACACAATAATGATACATTTTCTATATTTCAATTTTTAACATTTTTCATATCCACATTCAGTAAAATTTAAGATATGATAAATAATTGATGGTTCTAGTGATGTTGATTTAATAAATTCCACAGGAATTAAAAACAAGAACTTTGTAACTGTTGAGTTGTATTATTATTTGCACTTGTAATGGGTTGCCTTAAATAGATACATTAGATAATTTTCACCAAAACTTCATCATTTTTTAGGACTTGCATCCTAAGGAATAGAAATATTCACGTTTTGTTGGGAAATGGAAAGGTTTGCAGTAGTACGTCTTGTTTTGTCAGTCCAGTTTTTTCTACAGGTAAAATTCAAAACAAAAAAAAATTTATATTCTGTTCTTGATTGAAAATACAGTCCTTATTTTTATGTGACAAGAAAATTTCATGCTGTATTTATTTTTTCATGATATCCACATGGCACTGCACGTTAGTGAAAATTACATAGTCTTGCCTCTTCCTGCCTGTTGGATTTTTTTATAAAAAATAATTTATTTTTAATAAATTAATTAATTGTTAATTAATAAAATTTTAATAAATTTTTAATAATTTATTTTTTTATAAATTCCTTAGATTGTTTAGATTTTTTTTTTTAATAGGCTCTGTCTTTTATGCTGTATAAAGATTCCTATAAGGAATGTTATTACATACAGGAAAGTAAAGATTCATCAGAAGTAAGTTACACAAGTAAGAAGATGACTAAAGCACTGCTCAACAATAATACATTTCGGTTTGCACACGAGAAGCTCATACTCAGCATTTACCCCTGCTGTATGTTTCTTTGGCTGGTCCAATCTCAATCAGGCCCTGCAGCATGTCACCCTCAGTAGGCACAGTGCTCCTAATATTTAAATAAATTACACCAATCAGCACTGGAGTGTAGCTGCTGGGGCTTGGGCTTTGCCCCAGGCTGCCACAACAAGCCTGGATAAAACATCCCAAATGGAACAGCTGTTCCTGGCTGCTTCAGGCAGACTTCAGCCACAAGGTGCTTAGATGTAAGCAATGCCTAAAGCTTAGGCTATCAGCTCTTTTGTGAGATTCATTTTCCCTTGCAGCACCTTCTTAGCCAGCTAAGAGAAAAGAGATCTGAGAAAGCTGCCCAGAGGTTCCACAGGCAGCTTTATTTCTGTCCACCAAGGGGTCCGGCAGCAGTCTGAGTACATAAAATATTAAAGGAGTTTTTATAGGGTTAGGGTGTCTTAGAAAATCAACCAATGATATCAAGGATTGAAAACTGTCCAGCTACTTAAAGGTTTTAGGTAAGAAGTGACTAATTACCTAAAGAACTGAGAAAAGAACCAATTAAAGCAAAAAGAGATAATGTGGGATGTCTGCAAAGTGGGTGAAATATTTCCAGTGTTAGTCATTCTAAGGAAGCAATTTCTTATCTAAGGGATGATTTTCCAAGGAGGCCCTGTAAGGATGTCTGCTTCTTCCACACTGGAGTATGAGTTGCAATATCTTCAGATTGTGGAAAGGTTTTTTCTACCTTCCCAGACACTGTGGCACTGCTCTCTGCATTGCCAAGAGTGGATACCCACCCAGTGCAGCACACTGCACATAGAAGAGTAAAAACAATGCACACCAGCAGTGAGGACACTGCAGAGGGTCCTGTCCATCCTGAGGCATCTGTGTGATGAACATGCTGCTAATAGCACCACATACCACACCTGTCTTTAGAGGGGTCAGCACTCCCATAAGCACTCCTGAAAAGGAGCAAGTCTTCTGTAGATTAACTACTTGTCCATACAAAATCGGTATCAAAGCATGTGGGATGGAAATACTGTGTTCTAATAAACCTCTGACATCTTGGATTTGATACAGGGATGAATGCCACATCTGCTTTTAGAACTATGCACAGGTCTGCCCTGGCTCACCTGAAGCTCTCTCCCTTCCCCTTGCTTCCTTGAAAAACTTCTTGCAGACAATTAGAATGCAAAAAGAGATTGACCTTGTGCATAGCATAAACACACTTGAATAGGAAATTACTTTGAAGCCCGATGTTAATCTGTCAGGCAAGCAAATAAATAAATCAGTTTCAAATCTTGGATGAGATCAAATTAACTGAGATCAACTATTCCCAAGGCTCTTCTACAGACTAAGAAAAGAGAGGGAATCCTATTTAATTTGGCTGAAGAAAGGTGCTCAGACCTTTGTATTCACTGTGCCTGAAACAATTTCATCTAATGATAAATGCCAAAACAAGTGTCACAGACAAGTTAACTGATTCAAGTGATAAACCTCTGAGTGAAGTACTCCCAGAGAGTGGGATAAAGACTCCTGGACACATTTCCATTTGAATCAAACTGCTGAAGCTCCACAAGCCTGCAGACTAAATATTTCTCCATGCTAAGTGTTAAGAAGACAGAGAGCAGATGAAGTAATACAATCTTTGGGTAGTGTGTTCATTGCTCCATTTGAGAGACACTCAAAAACTCCTGAGATATCTTAACTATTCCAAAGAGATCACCCAGATTTTGATGGACCTGGAAAAGTTAGTCAGTCACAAGAGGATGGTGGAATAGTTCATGCCTTTATGTGTGCAGTCAAGACAGATGCCAGCAGTCTGCTCAAAGTTTTACAAATATTTGAAAAGATCCATTTTGAATACAAAAAAAAAAAAAACATGCATTAGAAAAGATGTCATAATTTTCCAACCCATTTTCTTTGACCTATGATTCACTTTAAAGATAAGAGATTGTTCTGTGTATAACAGAAGAGGTAACATGCAGCATGGATCTTAATAATGGTCCACCACCCAGAATACAAAATCTCACAAATAATCACAATACTCACAAAGTCTCACAATCCTCACAAATACAACATTCTGTTATGACCAGAACATTCAGATATTTTCATTGTTTAATCATAGGGCTCACTGAAATATAACTCCTCTCAGTGCATGTTCAATAAATGTCTTGTATCTTGCACTCTTTTGCCACCTTCCACACCTGGGGAGATTTTCCTTGAAACAAGCTCTGTCAAGACTTCCCATTTTAAGAAGATTGATGACATGTGAAAGATTACTGGCAAAGAGCCTTACAGTGCCTACAAAAAATTTCAGCCTGGTTCAGCTACCCAAGAACAGACATCCCTGCTTCTATGAGTCTGCTGTGTCATAAGCCATACAACTCTGCCCTCCTCAACAAAAAAATCATTTAAAAACACAGAAAAGGAGAAAAAACTTTCAGGGACCACAAGAAGTATAAGGTATCCTATCCTGGTCTTGTGGAGGTCAGTCAATCTCAGCATCCAGAGCCAAAATAGACCAAATCAGCATATATCTCTCCAAGATTATACACTGTTAATTCACCACACAGGCTGCTCCAGAGAAGCCATATGTTCTCATGCTCTCCCACAAACAGTGAGAAGGCAGTACAGAACATTGCACACAATTTCAGTGGTAAGCTGACATCAGCTGCCTATCACACTCTTGACCTAGTTGCTCCATAGTATGTCCAGCAATTTTACCAGCTCCTGGTAAACTCATATTTTATTGTGAGCTGAACTGTAGGCAATCATTTTGGTAAGAGCTTACCCAAGCCTGGATCCTAATGCCACATTTCATTTCCTTTTCTTTGCCACCAATTTAATTTGTCTTTTCAAAATGATGATGTGAGTATTGAGTGCATGCTTGCTCCCTTCAGAAAGCAGCAAAATGTCACTTTTGGATCACGACTGAGAGAGCCTTGAGATCATGCATTTCAATTTGCTGGTCTGACTCACCACCTGCAAAGTAAACACAGAATAATGCAGGAAATTACCATGTAAATAAGTCATTAAAATAAACCATTAGAAGTGGATGTTCTGAGCCAGATATAATGTTTAGTGTAAACCTGCTTATTTACAAAGCATGCCTGTATGTGTTCCACACTTGCAATGAGCATCAAAGGGGACTTTCCCACCACAGAGCTGCCACACTTATGCTGCAGTCAGATCTGTGCCCAGCAAGATCCATCTTTGAGCTTACTCTGAGGGTCCTGCTCTCAGCTAAGTTCATGGACAGCCTTTTTTAGTGTAGCAGCTTTCAGGGTTGCAAACCCACTCTTCTAGACTGACTTTCAGTCATTTTCCTTGATTCTGTCCTGCTCAGAGCTTTCACCCATCATTTTCATTTGGGTCTGGTATATGCAGAGCCTATTCTCTCACTTAGTAAATTTTAGGGGGGTTCACTGATTTAAGAAAAAAACCCTTTATCTAGGGATTTGAAACGCATTTGAAAACAGACATCAATCACTAAAAGAGTGCTGCTACCCATCATGACTTTCTGCTCATTGTGAAATAGAAGAATTTTATGTGGTTTGCTGCCGAAGAAGATCTGCTTTTAATTCATAGATCATGTTAAGATTTCGGTTTCAGGTAGAGTTCTGTAAAGCTTGTCTTCCTGCATAAACAAAAATATGAACATTTGTGCTTCATATGTCCTTTCATAATTTAAGTGGGTTTTCACAGATATGCTGCAATTAAAACAAACAAAACTACAGTCCCCAGAACTACATAGCCCTCCAATATGCACTGT
>JAOTQP010001179.1:54241699-54252974 GCA_026413545.1 Cichladusa arquata
GAAAGTGCTTTAATTGATGAAAGCATACTGTGGTTACTACCCCTTTTTTATAGTTTAACATGCCTCTTAATTACATTCTCAGTTGTTCGTTTACACTGAGCATGTCTTTCAGGACTGCCAAACTCTTCAGGGAAAATTAAGCAAGTATGTTGTAGTAGGTTGGCCAGCCTCACAATTCAAACCCCATTATTGGCTGGTAGAAGTAGTCTAACCAGGGGGGAAAAAAAAAATTGCCTAATCAAACAGTCCCAGACATTAGAAGATGAAGTAAAATGAATAACTGGAGCATCAAACAAACAGCTATGCTGTAGCGTTTTTTAAAAAATACAGATATATATTTCCAAAGAAAGGGAGATGTTTTCCAACAGTTTTGTACATGAGGCTGCTTCAGCTCAGAAGGGAGTATCTTGGCAATGGTGCATCCACTATGCAGTACAATGATTATCTGAATTTCTGTTCTTGACCCACTTAGTCCACCTGAGATATATCAGAGTTTGCTAAGCACTTTGTATACCTACACTACAACATGTGTAGGTATTCACATGCAACATGTGATAACTTGATGCCATGGTAATCTCTTATTGCCAGGGCACACTCCAGATTTTACTTTCCTTACTTTTCCTGTCAAAATTCATGGTCTCAGGAAAAGAAAAGTTTACACTGAGAGGAAAAAGTCGAAACATTTTACAGAACCTTAAGCATTAACATCCACAGAATGATTAGATTTTTTAAAAGATCCTAATCTCTGCTTAACTTATTTAGGTGTCTGTCAATAGACCCTTTTTGATCAATTGTCTGTAATCCAGAGGCAAATAATGAGCAAACTATAAATAAAGAAAGGCTTACATTTAATCAGTGATGAATTATCCATAAAATTAGTAAATATAAACTTACTTAGTGGAAACTACTGGCATCATAGTAGGATGAATTCTGTTGCTGCTGCCCTTCTTTTATTTTTTTCATATTATCTATGTTTCAACACTGTTACAGTAGTTTTTCTTACTTTCTCTTAAGTAAACAGGTGTAAAGATATCTGTAACCACCATGTGTTGAATCATTTGACAAAAAATGACAGAAAATAAAAATTCCTTCAACCTTACAACCACTGTGTTCATCATTATTAGTATGCAGAACTCAAGCTGCTGGCTTATTTAGGGCTTTCATAGTAGGCCACAGCTAAATAAAGCAATATTTTCCCATTATTAGAGATGATCAAAATATTGAATTTCAGATTACATTTATGTTTCTACAGAAAAAAAAGATCTAGAAAATAGGCAGGCATATGTTAAGACCTGCATGTTTTGCTGTATTCAAATTGTTTTTGAAGAGATATATGTAAGATGCAGCATCATGTGTTTGCAAAATTGCTAATACAGAATTATGACTTCTGGTCATAACCATGAAACATATCCCTGCTTGGTATCTGATACACTCACCAACACAATACCATACATAGTAACTGTAATTTCCTTCATTAATTTAGTCACCAATTTGGATATTGAGTTAATAGAAAATATTGAGAGAAAGGAAAACACAAGATATCTCCCTTTAAAGCTGCTTTCAAATCAAGCTCTGTCTTCATGGATGGGATAGGAACTAAAGAAATAATAATTTCTAAGTGTCTTATAGATTCATCAAAGCAACAATGGTGTGCTCCACAAAGGAAGTTAAGAGATTTAGTAGCTCTAACTGTGCTGCTCATCTAGATAAACAGATTCACCGTTTCATGAGCTTAATGTGTATCATAAGTTCCTTCTGGCTTCAAGAAATTTCATTTTGCATTCCCAATATCTGAATTAATTGTAGATGTCTGCTTCCAATAAGATTACAGTCTTTAAATTATACAAGTCGATGCATCACTTAAACCATGTCACTTCCTGTTAAATTTCTTCTCATTGTAAGTTTGTGTAACAAAATGTGGCATGATAGAAGTGTGCTGATGTAGTGCAGTACCTCAAAAATAAATACGAAGTTTTAGGATATTAGACTCTACTGATCTTTTGAGTTATCTTTGGATGATTAACACGTGTAGATAATAGTTTAGTGGGAAAGGTTTTAAACAATAGCTGAGGGCAAAAGCTATTGAGGGTAAAACAGTTATTCAGTTTAGTTTCTGCTGTGAACTGAAAACACCAAAAAGTGTACTTACACATTTATAATGATCAGAATACCTGCTTGCCCACACAATACACAAAATACTAAATTGGAAGGGTCATGACACTTAAATAGGGAAACAGAGAAATATAGACATGAGAAGAGCTCCAACCAAATTGCTTCCATCAGAGTTAAGCTGTAGACACTTGTCCCAAATAAGTTTCCATCTCAGATAGTATCTCCCTCAGCAATTTGTACAGAAAAGAACCAATCATATTACCAATCACATTACCATGATGAGGCTTATAAAGAAGCTGTAATTGCAATTGGATCTCTGGGATGCAGAGAATCTAATTCCTCTCTCGACTGAATCATGCAACTTCAATAGCAGAGTAAATGTTGTGTGAAAGGTAATCCTCACTTAGGAGCTGTGGTGTTATGAAAGGTTTAATTTCTACTGTGCCTAGTACAGGAAATAACTACTAATCACTTCAACCTTTATACTTAATTTTGGAAATATAGGAATTACAATGCGATTGGGCACCAGTTTGCACAGTTTTTGCCTCTACAGAATCCTTAGCTAGAAAACTTTTCAACATTAAAGAAACACAAAAATCTACCATTCTAGCTACTGCATTGCTGTTCTATTTAATATAGAAATATAAGTGTCTTTAGCCATAAAAGAGAAAATTATCTGCAGTTATTCCACTCTTCTACCCTATAGACACAGTTTTCTTGGAAAACTGACGGTCATTGAAAATTAATTAAGGAGTTAAGCTGAACTGAACTCAAGATTGTATTAGTCTTTGTCAGGCTTTTCAACATAGAGGCCCTGTCAAGCTACTCCTCATTATCTCTGCTGTAGATCTCACCTCGCCCCACAGCAGCTGTTAGCATGAGCAGTGAATGCATTCCCACTTAGGCAATGAATATTGTTAGCTGTCCATGCACAGACCCATCTCTAATATCTTATCCAGCAACTAAAGCCTCTGCATTTAGCCAGGTGCTCAAATGTGCTGTTATTACTTTTTTTTTCCATTAAAATTACTCTGTTTTCGCTGTAAACTGATATTCAGCTGCTCCCCTCCCCTTATTGTCTATAGTCCTCATAAAACTGCCAGTCTCGTGTTTGCACTTAACACACCACAAAGTGGAGCCAGCTCAAATTCTTCCAGAAGTTACAGTACATGCAGGAACATAGAGAACTATTAATGGTACAGATCTAGCCTGATCGGGGTGTTTTGATAAACACAGTCACCACAAGGCTACGTCTGAAGATAAAATTTATTTTGACAAGTGAGAGGATCCTGGTTCTCTCGTCCTAAGGGAAATAACAATCGCATGGATTTCAGTTTAAACAAACAAAAAAAAAAAATCAAAACTATACAGTCAAGAATTAGAGGTGCCTAGTGCAGAAAATGGAAAACTATGAATAGACTAAAAACCGAAAACACCTAATCTGAAGGTTTAAGAACATCTTGAGTACCAGCTCTAGTGAAGGTTATAGAGAAATGTAGAGCCAAGAAACTCATGATGCTGCATATTTTGGATGCATTCATCTGATTCATGCTGTTTGTTGAAGTTAATCTTCACAATTACATATAAGCTAAACTCAGCATGTACTTACTTTTTGACCCTTGGATCCACATAAATTATAAGCAGTCCTCCCACAAACTGCGTATTAAAATAACTTTGACAGAGCATATCCACATTTTCTCCCTAAGGGTAATAATGTGAGTCTCTAATTATCACCAGTTTGGGATTTAACCTGTAAGACAAGCAGCTTCAGTGCTATACCAAATCTCAAACCCGATCCTTCCTTTTCCATTTACACCAGAAAACAGTTGGCTTATTATGTGTGCAGTTCCTGTGGTGTTTTGTCAGTTGAACAATATGTAACTCTCAAATAAAAGTATGTGAGTTTTCAAATGTACCTGCTCTCTACACATATTCCCTTTAAAAGATATTAGACCCTTTCATTACTTATTTATCCCAGTGTGTGACAGTGGACAGGAAATCATCAAGCATGTAGTTCAACAACAGCCAAACATCCTGTCAGAAAAGCACAATTCTTATTTGTATGGGTAATTGTCACCAAAACAGCTGACTCCTCCAGAAAAAGCTGAAAGGAAAAGTAAAATAGCAAGGTGGTGGCAAATGCCACAGGTGTGGGAGCCCTAGAAGCAATCCAAACAAAGAACCTAACAAAAGATATTTTTGATGTATCTACAGGGTAGTATTTGTAAAACTTCGACCACAGACATTGTAATCAGAAGTTTATATTACAGATAAGTAAAATATTTTGTTGAACCAGTTCAGAGATATTTCTGTGTTTCTCTTTCTATTTACCAAGGGAGAAATGTAATGAGAATTTGATTCAAAAAGCTTTACTGTTAAGTACAAAATGATAGAGGTCTTATAAATAGATAAAGCATGGAGGAAAAAATAATTGTGATTTGTTTAGCCATTTTGGAAACCGTCTGCATCTGTTTAGCGTATTAGACTTGCTCACTTTATGAGTCCTCTCATCCTTTGGTGAACTCACCCTTGAAATTTCAGTATTAAAATTAGCTCTGAATCCTGAAGGAGTGTTTTTTTAATACTTGGATCTGATGCTGTTCTCAAAAATGCTGTAGGCAGGACACTACATTCTAGAAAACTAACTTAATGGAGAAGTTACCAAGTCTACCCACAGGAAAACTATGAAATAATTCAAGTATAGCAGGGATGCTCTTCTATGTATGTATTTTTCATTTCAACAATCCTTGTAACCATTTCATTTATTAGACTAGGATGAGCTATCATGATGTTCCTCTTTCAGATGCCTAATTCTAAGGTCTTTCACATCAAGCTTACACTGTCCCTAGTTCCAGCCAATTCAAATTTATGCCACTAAGTAGACGTTCAGAGATCTGCTTCTATCACTGATTCCTCAGCTATAAATGGATGAGGCCTGTGTATGAGTTCTGACTTTTGGAAAAAGTCACGTTTGATAGTCAGACCCAAGCTTTGCATATTGTGCCTGATTTTTATCTATCTTTTAGTGACACATCTGGAGGAACTGACAGGCACGGAAGAAGAGAAACCTCTCTGAGACTAATAAGTAGGTTAAAGCTAATGTAGACAAAAATAATTTGTCCAAATTGAAACCTCTATGCATATATATATATATATGCATATATATATACATATACATATATATATATACAAATATATATGTACACACACACAAATATATATATATATATAGACACACACATATTTATACTACATTTAGATGTGATGGAATGCTTTCTGAAGATGCCAATCTTGCGTTTGGAGGAAGTTCAATAACAATATTCAGGGGATGCTTCATTTTAGTGTATCAAGCTTAATGCAAGCAAAATTTCAGTCATTTCATCAAAACCATTTAATGCTTACCTGCTGACAACCCCTTGGTGGTCTCCAGTGAGCTCACATTTTACCAAAATAAGGCTGTCATACATGTGCATCAGTTTGTCCATCTCCTCAAAGACAGTGTTTTTAGTTTTTCACAGTAGCTGTAGTTGTACTCTAAGTAAGGCTGTCTAGGCTGTGCAGTTTCTGCTTTAGTTCTTTCTTGGGTGGCTGAAGAATTATTTCACGTTTTCTGTACATAACACTTTTTGCAATTATGAGCCTTATATTGCTCAAAAGCTCTAAAAGCTTTGAATGTTCTCCTCTGTATTAGCTGTACCGCGATATTTAAAGGGATTTTGGTTTTGATTTACTGTCAGCTGATACAAAGCAGAAAAATCCTGTTTAATGTGTTATCTTAGCCTTAGATCTGTAGCCCACAGCCAGCAGCCCAAGATGTTCAGTGGCTCCTGGACATATCTCAGCCCAGTTGCTGGGCGAGCAAGAGTCAGTTTGGAGATCCTGCACCAGAGCTAGCAGGCCCTCCCTTCAAACAAGTCAGAAAAAGTTAAATTAATGGAGTTGCACTTTTCAAGCTGGAACTAGGCAAGAGTGGACTGGGAGTTTGCAAACTTGTGAGCAATTGTGTTAAACTAGCCAAACACGCCAACAGGATACATAAGCAGACCAAAAAGAATCAAGGACAGGATTCATCTGAAATCCTCTGTTAGATTTCAGGGCGCTGAGAACTAGAGCAGCTGTCGTTCTTCACAATCAGTGTCCTCTTACTTCTGTCTCTTTATGTCTGTTTTTTTCCTTTTTTTTTTTTTTTTTTTTTTTTTTTTTTTTTTTTTTTTTTTTTTTTTGCTACAGTAATTGCTGTGAGGGATCACATTTATTCCTTTTGCAGACATAAAGATTTCTGGGGGGTGAAAATAGAGTTTTGTATTTAAAGATCATTAATGCACCAGAATAAAAATGCTGAGAAATATAGTGATTTTTGGTTTATGCAGAGCTTTAGAGCACTTCACTGACAAAAACATCAACAATAAGGAGTGCTGCAGAAAGTGGGAAAAGTGTTGAAAATAGCACTTTCTGTGTCTGAGGTGCCTACATCTGTTGTACATCATATCCTCAAACCCTTTTCCCAGCTGCTGGAGTTGGCAAGACAAGAATAATTTGAGGAATAAAAATCTGAAAAGGCAAGAAGTAAGGCAAGGTCTGAATCTTTCCACTTCAAGGGAAACAATGCTCATTATGTAATAAATCAGCTTTACCAACAATATGCTTTCCCATTGGGGAAATATTAAGCCTTCTCGAAAACAAACGTTCTTTTGGTAAAATTTTGCTAGGTTAAACAAATCTCTGCACCAAAGTACGCCAAGTACACCAGTACTTTGTATTCCTCACAGTATTTTCATTTAAAAGGGAGTTGCTGTGCAAAATAATGTCCTTGTCTGTCCCTTCCTCATACAAACCTCAAATCAAATTTAATAAAGCTAGTTTGATACAATGCCAGCCTACACTTGGTTTACCCTTGGTCGACTTTAATAGGGTCAAAAATATTTTCGCTTTGGCAGTGTACGCATTAATCATTTTTCCAGAGGATTTAGAAAATTGGAAGAGACAAGGCCAAGCAAAATTTTAAATTAATTGGGCCTACCCCAGCATTCAGGGGGTCACCTTGTGTCTGTTGTCCCACATTTTCCAGGTCAGAAAGTTCCAGTGTATCCTAAGCTGCCATGAGGAGAGATCTGTGCTGTGGGCACACAAAGGTGAAAGAATTTCTCCCAGAAAGTGAGATTTTCCTGGAGGCAACCACAATGATTCCAGCTTCCAGACTGTCACCAGACACAACCACTTAAATAATGTACACTCAACTGATGCCTGCACTTGGTGCATTTTCTAATCAAGTAGTCAGGAAAATTTGCAAACATTCTGTCATTTACCATAAATCTGCTGCCTGCTTGCTACTACAGAGTAATTAATTTCAGTGCTGCTCAGAATTCTTAATTTCAACTGGCAAATCTACCTTCACAATGATTGCTGTTTACACCCTCCCACCTGGTTTTTTTTTGGCTTTTTTTTTTTTTTTTGGTTGTTTTGTTTTGTTTTGTTTTGGGTTGGTTGGCTGGGTTTTGGTCGGTTTTTTGGGGGTTTTTTTTGTTGTTGTTTTGCTTGTTCCCTAATACTCTTGCTTTGAACATCAAAGCACTATTCTTACAAGGGAAAGATGCTAATATACTGTTCCAGTGTGGCATCAATAACTGTTTCAACATTTCTGATTGTAATCTGCAATAATGCCTTCTCAGTATCTGGCTGGCTGGCCAGACACAGATGTCAGTGCTAAAGGAGGGATGCAAGTGAAAGACTCCTATACAGATGTAATTAATTTATTAGGTTCTAAAAGTCCTTACTGTGTGATAAGGACTGTATATACCTTTCAGTTCACAATTTTGAGGAGCAGTGTGTCAAAAACTAAGTGCTGAAAATAACTACAGGCGAGGAATTTATGTTAAACGGTATATCATCTGTTAAACATTCTCAGTATTTAAGTTAATATTTAATTAATAGGGGTTTTGGCACAAGAAAAAAATTAAATCTTGCAGATTTATTTGCAAACCTTGAAGTTATGAGGACACTTGAAAGGAAATATCTGTAATTATTGCTTAGAATTCTGCAGACACAGGGAGCATTACTTTTTTAAGAGCTTTATTGTCAGTCCTGGTCCAATCTGAGTCGTGGCCACTGTGAGCAGAAAAATAGTGTAGCTGGTGGGTTTTCAGGCAAACTCTCCATTCCAGTCAGGGCTTTGAAATAATCACACCGTCCACCTTGCAGCTTAATATGACATGTAAATTCCTTTATTTCCATTCTACAGTTGTATTAAATAATAATGTCCAACAGAAAGATTAAATAATAAAAACCAAAGACATTCATATTAAAGCACAGAAACAGCGTAAATGTGAGTGACAAAGAGATTAGGTACAGTTAAGTATTTCAGGATGTTTATGATTATCTTCATCTAAAAATTACTAATAGTTTTCTGTGGGTGGTTCTGTCTCCAATTGTTCCCAAGTCTCTTTAGCATGGCCTAAAATGAAGCTGATACTTATTTTGTAAGAGCTGTAATTATTTGACTGTTTTCCTGTCAAGTGACTCAGTTTCAATATTAATGAAACTAACTGCTGGTGAGTGGCATAGTACCATCATTAAGCATTTAAAAGCAAAGAAAAAAAAAGGAGGAATTGAAATCTGATAACTTTGTTTCCTATTGGCACATCTCAGAAAAGGAAAGATTATGGACATGTAGGGAGCAACAACATACAAATACCTATTAGAAAAATATTAAAAAGAGAATTCTACATGTGAGGAGAGTGTTCCTCGACAACATAAAATGACCGCCTATTCTTTCTCACCAGTTTCATGTGTGAATTAAATCACATATTTAGCCATGAAAAAAAAAGTAATAGCACTGAATTACTTTGTGCTTACATTTAATGTGTATCTGGTGCATCTGTGGTGTGTCAGTGTGATGTCCACATTTTTTTTCCCAACTGTTATATTGGAACCTGAAATTAACATTACAGATTTTTAAGAAACATCCAAAAATATGCCCATCAACATCAACAACCTACTTGATAGAATCTATGTGGGACACTTGAAAATAGAAATTGGCAGAAAGCTCTAATCATATCTGTTTCAAAGACTATTAAAACAACATGCTGATGAAAATTGTCATGCAGCTGGGATCTTCTCTTTAATACAGCAATTTTTTAAAATCATATATAATCTTAAACTTTAAAGGGACACATCATGCCTGTGAGAAATAGTGCAGACTCTATGACACTAAGCAAGGAACAAATTAATATGCAAGCCTGTTAATTAATCATTACAAATACTGAATTGCAGCATTAGATGAGCAGTGGTTGTGATATCATAAAATATTATGGGATTATGTCTCGTGTAGAGATGAGGCACTGTGGTTTAAATATACACAGGTAGAATAAATATAAATAATATCTCAACATACTTGTTCCCAAATGACACTATTAGTGATGTATGACATTACTCATGTTACTTCCTTTATTGACGAAAAACATTTAAATTTATTTCAGGATATTTTTCTTAAGAGCAGCACCTTGCTGCTCATCATCATATTTTGACAGCAAACTGAATTCTTGTTCACAAGTATAGGATTTGTTTAGCTCCAGGCATCTGTGTTTGGATTACGAGAATGCTGATTGGTTCACTGCCAAGGGCACAAAAAGGTCAAACTGTCCTTTTTTAAAGGCTCTTTTTTTTTCCTTTCTCCCCACCCATTTTTCCTTTTTTTTCTTTTTTTTTTTTTCTTTTTTTTCTTGCCTGAGAGTTTGGCTCATTAATCAGAGTTAAAAGAAAGGGGAAAAGGCAGTGACTTGAAATCATTTGATTCTTTTTCAAGGGGTATTTTAAAAAGCAGAACTCAATGTTAGTGTTAGAGGTTGAGTAGATGTTTGTATGGATCATACTGACATAGTTCTGACAGGTGACCTGAAACCTTTCAAACTGACATCTGTCACAGAGACAGACAGAGGGTTTTTAGCCTCAGAGCCTGTTTTCATGACATTTCATTTTTCATCAGATTTCCAGAGAAGGGGGAAAAAAAGAAGATGAACTTGAAAAAATCTTGCCAGGGGCAGAAAATGAGATCAGGTTTTGTGCAGATGTCTAACTCACCTTTAAAGGTTAGAGGTCCAGGCAAAGTGAAGAAAAGGTCTCATTTTGATGTTATTACCTAAAAGGACAGATTACTTCTTTAAGTCTATTTCTACAGTTGCATAGCCAGTATAGGACATTATAGAGGTGTAGGTAGTTTGGGTTAGCCATTGCCAGCCCTGATTTTCAGCATTTACTTGCTCTTTGCACTGAGCTGAAAACTTAGGCGACAAGTTTAATTCCTATAAGCATTTAAGCCAAAAATTTCAGATCTGTGTCATATGGAAAATATCCCATGAAAAATATTTATCAATATTTAGCTTCCGGTTTAATTTTATTCAAATTGCTATTAGGAAACAGTGACTTTTATTTTAAACTAAAATGGATGAACATACAGGCATCTGCAACAGAGGCACCATAAGGAGAGTATATTTTAAATTTAAACTTTACTGAATGCACCCATTAGGTTGAACTAGCCAGAAATTTTGTTTCCTTGCATTTCCCATTGGTCATCATGGCCCTTCTCCTTTGGAAGAGGAAGCTCATCCAATCAGAAATCCCAGCTATTTTCACACTGCCATTGTAAGAAATCCAGACTGAAATTACTGCCTTGACCAGCTTTCCTCTGGCACATTGGGATGGGAGAGGTAAAAAAGATCAGCCTTTGGTGTGTGCAAACACACCTGAGATTAATTGTCAGCTATCTTTCATAAAGATGTTCACTCAGATTCTTTAAACCCATCATAATCCTGAAATCCTGAAACACCCACATATAAGTGAGCAGCCAGTGATGGTCCTGTTCTACCAAAGATTTACCAGCTGGGCCACTGAGGTGGAGCAGAAAACCTCTAATACCTGCTTCATTTTGTGGTTGTATCTACCACTAAAAATGACCTGAACTTTTTCCAACACATCTCTAGCACTGTGGTGGGAGCAGTGGCAGGAAGACTGAGGATTCAGGCTGCTGTCCCTTCTTTTCTTTCTCTTGATAAGAGGAGGAAGGAAAATGGAACTAACATTAATTGTACCTCAGCTGATCTGGGCTCAGGATGCAGTGTCTGGTTATCTGGGGGGATGTGGATGCACTGCACGTCCTGGCAAACACTGT
>JAOTQP010001179.1:54307586-54323763 GCA_026413545.1 Cichladusa arquata
CTCCTCTCCTCTCCTCTTCTTCTCTTCCTTCTTTTCTTTGCCCCAGATGTGCATGGGAAAACCCCAGTGTAGTTACTGCCACTGCCAACACAATGTTGGCATCACTCTTTTGTGCGTTCATCAGATCCAAAAGCACATTAATATTTCAGTATGCAGCATTCAGATTAGATTTGCAGAATTATTTACTAATGTGAATTAATAGGTATATCACCTTGGAGTTTTGTAACCTCCAAACTTGCAGGTTGTTGGCACACCCTGACTATTCACTGCTCGAAGTTTCATTTTGCATTGTGAGCTGTGCTCATCTAAGTGCTACCAAGGGTCTTTAAAGCCTTGAATGAAGCTCTTTCTAAAACAAACAAAAAATTCATTACCAGAAGCCACCAAATGCTATAGGCTGGACAAACAGCCAACCTGGAAACCTGAAGTGGTTTACCAGCCTGAATAGCTCTTGCAAAGGTGCTGTTCAGCATCTCTGCATGCTAAAACATCTACTTTTGAAGCTGTAAATCAGCCAGGTGGCTAATTAAAGTACCGAATCAGGCTTGTGTGTTTTAGAAGGGATTTGTAAATCCAGCACTGTCAGCCCACTCAAGGTCTGAATTCATTTATTATAATGACCTTTCAAGTGTTGCCTGAGTCAGCTGCCTTGGCCCATCCTGCTGCTTGGTACAGCTCTGGCTTAGAGGCACTTGCTACTGAAAGGCTCAGCAGCAGCTGCTCTTATCTCGGTGTGCCCTAGCAATAGTCACCCAGTGCAGTCACCCTGCTGAAAATTGAAGAGAGGAGCACTGTGATAGGAAAGTCAGAATAAATTTTATACATATTTAAAGCTGAAATTAGAAACCATCACATACATATGCAGAAGCATAAGATATTGACTAAGTAGATTAATATTGGAAAGCGTCTTATAAAAGAAATCTTTGACAACTTATGTCGAGATGCTGTAGAAACCCACAGGGGTTAAAATCTTTTGTCAATTATTATTTAATAAGAAGGCTGTAGCCTTTCTGAGGCAAGAACTCCCTCCTCAGAAGTGCAGTCTCCACAACACTGGCCTGCTGCTACACGAGGTTGCAGTGGTATGAGGTGTTTTTAGCAATGGCAATCACTGGCTGGCCACTGATCTCATTAAATTTATAAGCACACATTTCTCTGTCAGTACCAGACTGTGCATGGATTCAACCATTTCCTTCCTTCTTATTTAAATGGAGGTTCTTTTCTGATTTCACTTGCAGCAGTCATGTCTAGTTTAGCCTGCAAACCCCTTAATATTGCCAAAATATCATCTTAACCACCGACCCTGCAGAAAATGAGGCAGTCAAGATTTGTCTTCAGGTAGGTAACAAGGTAAACACAAAGCAGGTTGGGAAATGGGGCTCCTCCAATGTCTGTACATTTTGGGAACAGAACACTAGCCTCAGCTGTAGATACAAAACTGCTGTACAAGACTTCAGCACCAGCTTGAAGATAACAGCAATTAGAACTAGGGAAAGTCAATGCCACTTAAACTTACAGAATGCGTATCTCTCCAGTCTATCATCATAGCAGACTAAAAGAGAATAAAGATCAAAATCCCACTTGCTCTACACACACAGTACTAGTCTCCTTGAAGGTGGTAGGACTAATGGAGTGAGTAAGATGAGCAGAATGTAGTATAAATATTTTGCTTTGAGTTACTTGCAAATACCATGTCATTAAAGTGAAAATTTCACACCTCACTTACTAATACTGTAGTCAAGAAATAAGAAATACATTTGCCTTCAGCAGATTCAATTTTCTCAATCATTCATTCAGATGAATCTCCCCTAGAACAATATTTATTTAAGCCCTAGAGATGAAGAAATGCCTTATCCGGTCCAGATGAATGAATTTCAAGATCTTCTTAATATCCAAATCAAGCTACATGCCTTCACAAAGAAAATTGTGCTAATTGTGATGAAATACATACGGAATTTAAGGAATCTAGAGATTTGCATGAGGAAGTGAAATGTTAGTAACACCTCTTTTAGTCCTTGAAAGATGGGTTGTAGGCACAACAGATGTCATTTCTGTGAAACCTTGCTCAAAGGAGCATTGTACAACTGGCCACCATTTGATTGCCTCTAGCTATCACCCTACTGAGCAGGCAAAAGTGCTGTGAAGCAACTCAAGCACGTATACACCATGGGCATTAATGCAAGTAAACCTTCCATCTGCAACACACACAAAAAAATAAGCAGTTTTAGACTATCATTTTAATAGGAAATTATCGACTACATTTGGGTTTGGGACATGTTAGGTAAAACACTAACATGCCCACACCCTCACATTTTCTTCTATACATTTCTTTAAGATGTCACCAAAAATTGTGTGTGTGTCAGAAAATGGTTTTATCCCCATCCTCCAGAGATAAAAGATTTAAACCTTCCTTTAAGCACCAGTGAAATCGGAATATAAGGGAAGAAGGATCCATTTACCAGTAGTGTATTCTCCATGTCAAAAGTTGTGTTTAAAAAATGTATGTATGTATATATTCAGCTGCACAAACCTTGCAGATTTTTGTTACTCTGTGGCACATTGAAATATTAAGAGAAATTTTCTCTGACATTATTTCCTGTTAAAATACTGTAAGGATGCTCATTCTCCTACTATTTTAGTGAAAAACAAAAGTCTCTTCCTAGACAGGAGAACAATTCTGTTTGTTAACACCCTAAGGGAATCATGCATAATAACATTTATTTCTTCTGGGAGACTTTCTGGATGCGAAAGGATTTTGCCACTGAGCAGCCACAGAAGGGTGGAGAGAAGTCCGAGTACCATATTTTATGCCAACTGCTACATTTCTTTTACTGTAAAGTAGCTATTACATGGCAGAGATATACAGAGCTCTCTAGGTTACTTCCTGACGCTCCTGCGATTTTTGAAATTGTTCTGATGAAAACATCTTTTTTTCCTACTACCAATTTATGCAATTTTAAGTATTTGAGATGGAGCTCCAGGGATTCACGTTACCAGTTTCAACTGCAGATCAGGTACACTATTAGAAGCTTCCTCACAATGTTTTAATATTGACCTGGAACACACATTTTTATGCAAGATTTTTGTTGCTGTAATACTTTTATCTCTTTTGGAATCTTTATGTAAAAATGTGAGAGTTTTAAAGTCCTTTGCTGATTCCTTGAATACTAGTCCCTTGTACCAGTAATATTCAGCAACTTTTCTAGATAAGTGGCAGTTTCAAACACTGAATTTCTGATATAATTCTGGCATGAAAGCAACCTCTGCTGCCCAAGTTAACATAAAAATTTGACTGATAACAGTTACTAAACAGTAGATTGTCTGGAACTTAATTATGTAATGTCTGTCTTTCTTTTTTTCTGTTTACTGTCAACTGTAATATGCTGAATAATAAAGTTAATGGGGATTTTTAAGTCTCCTTTGAGCCTTTTGTAGTTTTTCCCATATTTATGTAAGCCCTTTTTTCTTTATTTAACAGTAAATTATTATTCTTGGCAAGACTGCGCTTTTCAATCATGAACTGTTTACCTTCCACACAGGCTTTGCTTCCTCCTTATCTGTGCTGGCTTATTGATACCTCCTACTCCAGCAGCTCTTTTCCTTTCCATGCATTGGACACAAACCTTCTCCTCCTAGCCAGCCACATCCTCATCTTCACAGCACAATTCTCTCTCACTTTTTCTGTGTAACAAGCAATTTCCTCTCACATTTCCTCCCACAGAAGGTGTTTTTGGTCCCGTTCCCAAAAAAATCTCTGGCATTTTTAAATAATGCCCATGCCTGTCTCTCCAATGGGCAGGGTTCTACATGTGTTTCATCTGGCCAGCAATTTGAGGGCAGGTCTGGCTCAGTAAATCATATTCATTGATTGGTTGCCATTCCTTCCTTCACAGGGCAGCAAGACCAGGGCTGGTTGTGCTCATCCCTTCCAGCAACAGTCTCTCCTGCTCATGTTTTCAAATCAATTGCAAGAAGTCTGTTGTAGTATAGTATGAAACCAGGGCTTCTGTGTTTTTATTGAAAGTGAAAAGGTTATTAAGCTGGGGAGGGAAGTGCTGAGTAAGCTATACTCACACTGCTAAAATACATTTCTCAATTTATTAAATGGTAAATGTATTATCCAATTACCTTCATATCCTTAACAAAGTTATAGGTCACTTGGAAATAAGTTCAAATATTCTGTAAAAAAACAAGAAAGATCTCTGAAGTGGAGGATTCTTCAAAGAGAGAACTAATGGATATTGTCTTCGAAAGAGTATAGATTTTTTAAAAAATGTGTTTGCTCTGCTTTGTATTGTTTTAAGCAGTTCGGTTTTGGCTTAAATTTGAATGGTCAAAAGGAATTAAAACTTCCTAAAAAGGCATAAAAGAAAGTAATGTTTCTTCTGATTTATAGCTGTGACTCTTTTGTTTAAATTACTATTTCACTGAAACCATTTAGCTCCTTCTCTATAAATTTAAATCTGTTAATTCACTTAATACTTAGTGAAAGTAACTGGGTAAATAAGCAATAAAAAAACAAGGATCTTACAAAATGCACTTTTAACTTGACTGAGATGCTACAGCTTTAATTCATCTTCAGAATACCAAAAACTGAAGATCGAAGTGTATGAACAAATCATCATCAAGTGGATTTTCCTGTGAACTTCAAATGCAACAATCACTAAATCACAACCATGTATGTGTTCAGGCTAATTTGAGTTGTTTCTTCCCCAGTGAAGAAAAATAATTCTTCACTCTCCCATTTACTATTGAGTAAGAATGGAGATCCAGCAGGATCCCAGCATGGATCCAGCTTGTACACAGCAGCTCTTGTGGAATACAGCGCCCCTAAACTGAAGTGTTTCTGAGCAATAACAGCATTTGTTTGAATGGTATGAAGAATTTGTAAAGTTCTATACTGGTTTTAAAAAAGAATCTTCATTGGGGTTTGAGTCAGCTTCTACTATGCTAAAGGACAGAGTATTTTATCAGAAGAGTTTCTGTACTTCAAACATATGGCCAGTGGACTCTACCCTCCAAGTAGTTAGGCACTGAATTAATTAATATTTCCTGGAATGAGTCTCAGTCCCCAAATATCTTCAGAAGATGTCTGTTTTATCTGAAACAACAAATTTCAGAAATCCCAATTAACAAGAGACCTCAGATTAAAATTCATTTATCAAATCTTATAATGTTTAAGGCTAAGTTGGAAACAACTTTTTCACAGACAAAGAAAAGCAAAAGTCAGGGGGCCAGCTTGATCCCAGACTAACTCTGGTGATTTGCAGCCTTGTAAAACCAGTGCAGCTGCAGGGTGCTTCAGAGTTTGAGCCTGTATTTCAGTCAAACTACATTTTAATTGAGAGAAATGACACATCAGAATGACAAGTGTTCTGATGACTCATGATTTCTTGTTTCACTACCTGTTCATTCACAAATAACATGGATTACCTTTCTTAAGTTATCTCTTCTTCCCCCAGTTTTGAAGAGATTCTTCCCATTTATGAACATGGAAAACATTCTGAGAACCCTAATTCTCACTCTTTGGGTTGGTCAGGTTTCAATCCATACATTTTCCCTAATGAAACGTGCAAGACTTTGCCAGGTCTAATGGTTAGAAACTGGACTAAGCAGAAGCTGAGAAGGTTTGTGTGGGCCAGCTGATATATTCATGACAGATCAGGGTCTAAATTTTAAACCAGAAAATAGCTCTGGTATTATTGTAAAAAAAATATTCTTTTTTTCCCACCATTTTTTGGGCTGAGAATTGCACAGAGGACCATTTATATCTGGACTTCACACTATTTTTCATATTCTTCCTGCAGACCCAGACTTGAAATATTCAACATATTCACATGTCTTCAGTGAAGCTGGTTTCACAAACAATGCAAAATCAGTCCCCTCATGCCTATCATGTCCTATTACTTCTAGGTAATTTTTGGTCTTTTTTTCTTTTATTTTTCATAAACAGAGCTCCATAAAACAAATTATTTAGCATTCCAAATATTAGACTCACTGTAAAGCACTGCCTTCACTTTCAAGACATGTCTTCTTGGATGCTCAGGTGTTTACATCAGCATATTTAGGAGGATCTAAGATAACACTCTCCCTAAACTCCTGATTGAGAGACACAGATTTGCATATACCTGTCAAAGCCTCCTGACTATAAGCATTAGTTCATACAAGACTAATTAAAATGGGACAGTTCCATGAAGTTATTTTCCATCTCTGCTTTCTGACTGCACACGGGTCTAATGTTCTGGCAGCTTTACAGAGCTCTCTGAAAAATGTTGCCCTTACTTTTGTCCTATACTTGCTAGGACTGGATGAGCTCCCCTAAAGCAAGCTGGTCTTTATCTCCAGCTAGAAAGTGTTTGTCTCTCTTCAGCTGTATTTCATCTGTAAAATTCTGCATGTCATGCTTTATTCAGAGAGACTTCATTCTCCTGTGTATTTGATCTTGTGAAGTTTGTCTAATTCTGTAAGTTGTTAGTGAGGAGAGAGAAGTGGGAAGGAGACACCTTGCTCAAAATCAGTGAACAAGTTATTTAAAGCCCCTTCTATTATTTCTAGCTTATTTCTTCACCTGAAGTACCACACACTCTTTAAGTGAATATTGATTTCTGCCTCCTTCAAATTCCTCAGCATGTCATTGCTTCCCACCACTCGCCCCCCCCCCCCAGACATCCTTGCACCTGTGCAATATTCAGGTTTCAAAGGACTTGGAGACAGCAGAGAGTAAAGATTGAGAAGGACCATACTGACTCAAGCACTGTGCTATTTCTTTCCCAAGAGCTGTCAGTCTCCAAGGCAAAGAGACTAGCAGGGCAAGGAGGGACATCCTTCACCATATGCACACAGGATGCAAACACCAGAATCATCTGGGCAGCTCTGAGACCTCCATACCTCAACCTTCAATTATCAAGCTGATTCCCAACAAATTTTATCAAATTCCTGTCTGTTTTCTGCTACACCTTTGTGACAAGTATGCTTTGTGACAAGGAGTTCCACAGTTTTGTGGGAAAGACAAATACTGTAAAATTCAGATGCTTGAGTAGTTTCCATTTAACTGTTAGTATAACTGTTCTTCTCCTCCCACACAAACAATTTGAAAACCTTCACAGTAACATTTTAAAAAATATTATCCCAAAGCATTATCACCACCTTTTTATGTGTCATCCAAACAAGAAATTTTTTTGAACCCCTTCAATGTACAAATTACATGGAAAAAACTATTTCTTTATGTTAAATCCTTAGGAAAAATACTTTACATTTTTTGAGATATTGGAAAGGGAAAAATCCAAAGACAATAATATAATGTTTTGGAGGACACATCTGTTTCCCTGTACTCTGATTGAAGTGTCTGATTCAGATGTTATTATCCCTGTGGTTGAGAGAAGTTGTAACAGGATGGAAATACCTGGCTGTGTGGCAATCCCACACACTTCAAGTAGTTCCACATGTAAGATCCAAGTTCCCATGACACCAACACAAAACAACAGCTTCCAAGAGTTAGTCTAAAAATGAAAGGTTTGTGTAGGAGCCAAACAGTGATGCATAGGAAACAATTAAATAGTAAGTAACTCCTTTTATTACACGTTTAACGCTGATATCTGCCAAACTTCCTGCCCTCAACAATTGGAATAAATTCTTGATACATAACTGTTGCAGCAGGGTGCTGGTGGTTGGAGTGCTGTGACCTGAAAAGAGAGAAGTGTCCTGAAAATGAAGTCCTGGTAGCACAGGCATCTCTGTACTTTCAGGCAAGTGATTCCAGCTCTTCTGTGAATCCACTTCAGGTGACACTGAAGAAACAGACAGGAGCCTCATAAGGTGTTCCACAGAGAAGTTTATTGAGCTTCTGCTGCAAAAGCAACCAAGGATGAAAACAGCTCCAAAAGGTCTGAGGGAGCAGGGATTATGTAGGGAAAGCAGGGAGTGGGGTAGAGCAACAGGCAAATCAGCTGAGGGCTCAGGGATGGAGCAAAGTGGGAATGACCAATAGGGTGCAAGCAATTTGCATAGAGCAGGGAAGCATGCTGGGAGGAATTTTCTTCACCATAACAAGGGAGGATAGCGCCTAAGGAAATTCCCTCCAGGGAAAAAGGATAGACTCCTACTCACCTGCCTTCACTGGCCTCTGCACATGACTTGTCTGAAAAGGATAAAAAAGAGGAATGCTCCTTGATGATGGGTGTGTGAGAACAAAAGTTGGGTGAAATTGTCTTCTCAGGCCTTGATAGTGGCAAGGTGGCCAAAGCTACCTAAAATTGCAAAATAGAAAATTTGCTTTGGGCATAGTTCCTACAGAATTCTAGGCTTAATTTCTCCACAATTCTGGGTTCCAGCTATATCCTATAATATGCCACTTGTCTTAGCTTTTGGGAATTCTTCTTTTATGTTGTTGTAGATATCTTTAAAATTTTTCTGCTTTTTTTGATCCGCTCGACTCTGTGCAGTTCCAAAATGTCAGAAGTTTTGCATAAGGACAGAATTTGCTCTAAGGAGCCTCCATTGCAGTTTCACTGATAGGAAACTTCTTTACCTCAAGGAATTGACTGTCTCCAAACAAGTTACTCATGTATATATTGTCTGGTCATTCTGTGAATCTGGATATTTGTCCTCAATGAAGTCAATGAGAATTTTGCCATTGACTCCAGGGACAACAAGATCAAGTTTTAATTCCATTTTCCCTCTAATCTATTTGATCTTTTCAGTCTCCTCTCACACTGTCACATCAAATCTTCCTAAATTTCCCATTACTTTCATCACAGCCTTGTTGCAATTAGCTATGATTAGAAGTGAAAAAAAATGCTCATTTATATCTTATGGGAGTTCAGTAATCCAACCTCGACTGGTTCTTTGGAACTAGTATCACTTTGCTTTTATTTTTTAGTTCTGTCTGAACCCCTTTAATAGATATTCCGGGCTACAATTATAAAAATTTTAAAGAACAAAAAGTCAGGTGCGGACGAGTTACCTGATTGATTCAAAGTTTCTCCACAAGTCAGCAAATCAAATTGAAACAAATTCAGTCTATCACATTTTCTCTACTGTTTTAGAAACAGGACTGTGTCTTGCATCTTTACACACATGCTTTATTGATAAAATTCACAATTAACACACATAGCTAAATCAACTAAGTTAATTTACAATGATGTATTAATTAAATTGACCTCTGAGAATGGATTCCTTTTCCTGCTGCCAAGTAAGTTTTCCCTTGTGGCAGCAAGGAATTGTGACAGAAGAAAGCAGTCTTCTAACTTCAGTTTATATAAAAAAATAAAGGACTATATTACAATTTTCTGTGCACAAAGCTTTTATCTTTTGGCTGAAAGCATGTTTTCCATCTTGAAATTTAGAAAATATATATAATGTTGACTTGGGGCAGGATGTAATGAAGTGCTTGAATTGTAGTGGAATCATTTTCCTTATCACCAGCTACAGAGTCAGTCAATTAATTGGCTACCAGCAGGTCCAATCCTGCTAAATCCCTGTGTATTAATGGATTTGGAGTAAAGGGCCAGGAATCACAGCAATTCAGAAAGAATGTCTTATTTCCTACCTCCTCAGTGATTAGTGTGGATTTAGAACCTAGCAAAATATCCTGAGCTTTACACCAGTTTGTCTCAAAGGGTAGCATGGCACAAAATCTGGGCAAAAATTTCCTGGCTATTTTGAATGGAATATTATTTACAGAAGAATTATGCAGCTTATTGAAGGTTTTTTTCTGTACTTCTGCTCTCAAATAGAGCCAATACAGAAAAAGATGTAATAAGCAGCATCGTCTTGGCAGTTCTGCCTACAGTTCTCTTCGTGATGACAAACAGCACCTGATAAATCTGTGGATGAACTGAACTGGGTACCAGTGCTGGCAGCAGTCCCCGACGAGTGGGAGCACAAAGCACAAACCCTGGGAAATGGGACTATGCAGTATATGATAAGTCCACTTCATGTAAGAATTTTTAAACACACATCTAACTAAATACTTTTGAATCAATGCCCAGTTGTTCAGTATGGTCCAGTATTAGAACATGTCATAGATTCATTGACTTGATCTCCGCAATAGGTAATCATTGATTTGATTTCTCCTAGGAAGTATTTGCTCCAGCTACAGTTCCTTAAATTTCCATGGATGTGAGTTACTATCACCAGTATCTCAGCTGTGTGTCTAAATTTAAAAAAAAAAAAAACAAGCCAAGCAAACAAACAATCAAAAGAAACCAACCAATGCGTGTAATGTCTGTTCATTCTTTCCAGGGCCAATGGAGAGCTGGTTTTCCCTCCTGTTTCTGTAATAGCTTGGTGATGAGCAGCCTACTCTCAAACCTGTCTTCTACATCTTGTATTGAAAGACCTCCTCCTTGGAAAAAAAATGCCTTATCTACCATGCAAACCCTTACTCAGAATATTTTCTTCACTTTTTGTTGAAGCATGTCTATCACCAAGAATAAAGTTCATTGAACTACAGACTAAGAGGCAAAGCATGACAAAGAAAGCAACGAATAAGAATTACAGACAAAAGAAGCTTGCCCATTAGGACACTGTCTGCAAACGATCCTATTTCTGTACCTCCCGTAAGGAGAGTTTGTTCACTGTACATGAAACAGTTTTGGAATTACCATAACATAAGCATGAAATTGGCTCCAAGCTTCTCATCACTGCATGCCAAGGAACTTGTGGGCAAAAAATGAAAGCAAAATAGTAGTCTCATTAGGAAAATATAGCATAAAGTAGTTACAACTACAAAACTCAGATGAATATAACTTCAGCTGAAACACTGGCATCAGTTTTAGGGTCATCAAGTTTGGGTTTAAGCACAAAATGTAAAACAAAGAAATGCTAATTATGAGAGGCTTATAAACACAGATAAAGAGACAGGGTCTTGGTCCACCAAAAATCACATTTATCTCCTTATATTATACTTTTTCAACTTATTTTGGTTTGTTGATATATCTGCATGGGTAGCTGAAACAAAGAGCACAGGAGAAGGGAAAGGAGCAGCACACTGATACATGCAGTTTTGTGGGAGACAATAAACCTTTATTTGGAAGTCTTAGAGTAGGAAGAAATGCAATGAGTTACTGGGAAGGGAAATGTAAAGACTAGTTAGAAGAAAAAAAATGAAAGGGTTTGTAAACATTTCAAATGCATTCCCAAGCTATTTCTGTCTAAGCTGCCTTTAACACCTCAGCGTGTTTTAGTTGTAGTATCTTCCCATAACCATTCCCCCAAAAAACTGCAGCATCCAGCCTGATTGCACCTTCCTGTAGCTCAAACGTATAAGTAATTTTTTTTTACAAATTTTTCTGTTTAGGGAGGACAAATCTCTCTGCTCTTTGGCACCAGAATTTTCAGCAGGGCAATATTGTGACCATATCTTTTGGCAGTTTTCATTTCTAGAGGCTGATCAACCTCTCTTTGGGGTTTCTTCATGGATCATGCTTCCCTGACCTCGTTCTTGCTCCGCTCCTCTGGACCTGCTCCAAAGGCCCTCAGTCACACAGTGTCTGAAATGAGACAAATGACAGCAAAAGCTTTATTAATCCTGAGTGGAAAGATGGCTTCATTGGAGGGATCATAGATGTTTAAATCATTGGATCCCTCTCTGAAACTGAGGGATATTTTAGGTTCACTCATTGCAGTTTATGTAAGCAAATGCAAAGGTTGAGTATAGAAAGTATTTATATGCATGTATATGTTCTGTCTGATGTGCAAGATACAGCTGTTCTGTTTTATGTCTGAACTAAGGGGAGAAATCATAACAGTTCTATTCCCAGCAAGCATAATTGCACAGTGGGATTTTTTTTTACCTGACAAATAGGAATTTACTGAAAAATTTTTTATCAGACTTTGAAAAGTCAAACTAATGTTACCAACACAAAAACTCAGTATATTTGCATTAACTTATGCAAATCTGAATAGAACTACTAGTCCATAAAACCAGCTCAGCAGTTCAGTGGAGACCAGTTTGGGACTGAAAGTAGATGTAAAGTTGCAGAGTCCTCTATCACTGCTGCCTGTTAACCTTTCAGTCTGCTTTCTTTTGTTATCTATTTATTATTTAGATCACCTGTACAGTCTTTTCTGTGGATTTCAGAAAAGTTTCTTTGTGACTTCTGCCTCCTTAGAGAGTTGTTGCTCCATGATTTCTCCTCACATGTTGTGACCCACTCTGCTTCTATAAGGTTATTCTTTTGTTTCAGAGACACAGATTTTCTGGTTTGCCGATTTCTGTGAAAAGCAAAACATGAAAACCTTTCCTAAGCTGATTGCCTATCCTTTGTGTGTGTGCAGAGGTGGGGCTGTGAGGGAGAGGAAGGCTGGAGAGGGCTGGGAAGTGCCACATAACAGTTGTTTCCTCGTTCATCAGACTGCTTTGATTTTAGCATAGTAGCATTGTCACTGTCAGCCATTAGAAAATGGAAATTCAAAAGTAAAGCACAAAAATTAATGTTGGCCCAAATCACCTTGAAATAAAGCTTTCTTGAACTGAGCACAATTCTAGCAGTACATTTGTCCCTGCTTAAAACATTAGAGAACATACTGAGTCCAGTTTAAATGGTTTCACCTAAATACAAATTAAGATTCTCACTGCTGTGGAGCTTTGAAGAGTGTATCCCACATCAGAATGGCATTCAATCCTTAGTATATGCTTGAGTCTGAGTTTGCACTGCTTTGTCAAAGGATTGTGGTTAACTCATGCAGGTGTTTAAACTCAGGCTCAGTCCTAGCATTGTGCTTCACGAAATAACAATGTGAAAATTTAGAAGGTAAAACAAAGCCCATGGAGTTTTAATAGAAATTTTTCTCTTGATATCTCTGCCTTGAGAGTCCTTTATGCACCAAAACATTTTCCTCTAAAGGTGGAAAGATAGCTGATAAACACTTTTTCCAAATGTCAGTTTTCTTATTTCCGGTATAGATGTGCTATAATTTCAGCATTTCAAATCTGTTGTTTTCCATTGTGATAGCATTAAGTGTTAAAAGTGGGAATAGTTAAAGGAAACACTCTTGTTTCCATAACCAAAGTCATAGAAAGTTCCCAAGGACAGATATAATCAATGACATCTTTTAGGGACTGATGTTAGAAAACAGTGAGGCCTGTGGCTTCTCTTGATGTTGAACTCACAGTATTGCAACATTTTTTAACATCTTCTGAGATTCAGGAGAAGTTTTCTAAGCATTGAATTGAAAATTATTTCCCGGAGAGTGGGCAACAAAATGGTATACTTGTTCTCACTATCAAATGAGGATTTTTCTCTACTCATCGTGTGTATATCTGACATTTGAGGATGTGTTTGAGCATGAGCAATAAAATTCTGGGTCTTTTAAGAAAATGTTTTTATTAGCCAAAAAACTGGCTGGATGTCAGTCTCTCCTAATGACTGAGATCTCAATGTACAATCCAAGTTTGGTTGATGCTTGGCTCCCTTCACCATTAACCTGTTCAGTTTCATGAAGTGCTGGTGGCTTTGAAATGTGTGCCACTGATCTTCAGGGAAATGGGAGTGCTCAGCAAACTTAATGCACTTGACAGCCTGTTTTAATCAGAAAGTTGAAACCAAGTCTTGTCACTGAATTAAAACGTCTGTAAATTGCTAACAACATATAAATAAATAGACATGCAAATAACTGATTTGTTCAGACCCTCCACTAAATCATTGTCATGCCTTAATTTATTTGCACCCTACTTTTCAGACTTCTCTTGATGAACCCCATCACAGACAGGAATTAAAAGCAATTGTTGATAGAAGAGAAAATAAAAAACTACTTTGAGCCACTCAAAACGCTGAAACTTGAAATTTTATGTCTGCAAGATATGGCTGGTACTTGTGCAGTGCTTAATCCAGTCAAAATAAGATAATCTCCTGAAAGTTTATTAACATGAAATGTTCTTTAAGGGCATGAGGTTTATTACATTAAGAGGCAGAAGAGGTGGAGATTAAATGAGGTGTATAGTCTCCTGAGTCTCTGGAGTCTAAGGGAAATGCCCTCATCCCATCAACCACCATCAGCAAAACAAACCCGCACAGAAAAAGAGGCTTTTTATTCTTGAGGTAAATATAGATGTTTCGTCTTCATTGTTAAAAATGTGGGGGTTTTTATATCTAAAAGCTAGACAAGCTCAATACCTGATTGAAATAACCTTAGAGAAGGTTAGATATTCAGGGCTGAATTCAGGATGCTCTGTGAAAGTACATCTGTTTTATATGAGACACACAATCTGTCTCATTCCAACCTGCATTTCTGGGTCACTTGAGACATTTAAACTGCACTTATAATTAACAGCTATTTTTAAACAACGAAAAAATAGAGCACTGGTAAGGTACAAAAGCATTAAAATTGCCCCAGTTTTGCTTTTCAATAGGACACACCACTGCAATATGCTTCAAGATCAAAGAGAGCTCAGAAAAAAGAGACAGGCTGATCAGTGGGGATAAATTGTTCCCATTATGATGGTATAAGAATAGGGTTCTTTCAATTGAAACAATTTAATAACCACATTCATTACATTCGTGTCCACTTGGTTTTATCTGAACAGTTTTTGCATAACTGGGGAGCAAGTTCAATTGAGCTTATTCTCTAGAAATTAAGATGTGCAGGATTTGACATTCAGAAATTAGGCACTAATAGTCAGCAAAGCAGTTGTCTTGAGATTCCCCCTGGATATAGCTGGATCTGCCTACCACTAATTATGTCAAATGCAAATGTATTCTCTAAAAGACACACCAAAAAATTTAATTAGCTCATTTCCAGACAGCTAAGGTTATACTAGAGCAATGACAGCTATCAGATCACAATCTTTTCTATGTTTATAGCATCACTTTCATAAAAGCAGAAGATGGGCAAGTGCTGTTTGTAAACTCTTTTTTTCTTCCATCAACAGCAGAAGCAGTTTTCAGGACCAGTCTTTTACAATCCTAAGTAAAGCAACTGAGCAGTATCTCCAAGGTGACATTTTCAACTATATTTTTATAAGAAAGAGGAGAGTCATTGATAAATTTCCCCCTCCCTCCAGTATACTGACTTAGCAGCAGATACCTATGTTTCAGCAAGGAGGAGAATTTCCCAGCAGACGTGGAGGAAGATTGAGTTTGCCAGTTCTCAGCTGCATGGTGGTGTGTGAAGCGTGGGGTGAAGTGCCATGTGGCTTGAAGTACGGCGTGGGTGTTAAGAACAAATCTGCACAAACGCTCCTGGAAGAATCAAATCCAGAGACTGCAGACCATGTATAAGGCCCACCATACCCATTTCTGCCTCCTAGTCTCACTGGTAAAAGGAACACAGGCAGGAGCATTTCAAAGACATTTCCCAGTGCACATGGGATCCTTCCTTATTTTCTTGTCACTGCCAAACCAGCAAAGAGCAGAGGACTGTTGTAGCATTCATTGGGTGGCAACTGCATAATAGCAGCGTATCTTCCCTCTCCCTCTGCCCCCTTCTTTTTATCAGAAGATAAAGTGTAAAAACTGTGAAGTTATCCTTGCTTCAGTGAAAGTTTTTAAATGGATGGCTTTTCCAGAAGCAACGATTCTTCTCTTACTTGGCTATTTCCCCAAACGGGATTTGCAGTATAAAGCCATACATGGATCTAATATTGAGGAAAGGGTATAGACTTGTACAAATTACTGGAAAGATAAATATGCCATATAGATCAATAAATAAAACCTAGTTCCAAAAAAATCAAGCTCCAGCATTCCAGGCCAATTAAGATATTATTTACTGCTTACATGATTGCTAGTTTGATGTTCCCCTTATTCATTTTTACACTATAGGCATTTGTTTTGTTGAAAGATATATAACTGATTTGTAAATAGAAAATGATATAAATAGATTTTATGTCTCATAAAACTGTTAATCCATGCTCCATATTAAATATATGCTGTACTATTTTTTTGTACTTAGACAGAGCTCTAGTATAATTAAAATAAAGTATGCTGGCTTTATTTTTTCTGTAAGTCATTTCCTAGCATAGAGCTCAAATAACAGTGCAACTGCAGCATGAAATGTGGTTATAATAGCCTGAACCACATTTCCTGAAAGTAAAACATGGGAGATAATAGTGTGAAGGTACAAATTAAATGCAAATAAAACAGATTTCCCATTGTTGCTAATCCCTGGATTAGATTTCAGTGAGAAAATTAGCTGTAATATTTAACTTCTTTGTATTGTAATCATTGACATATTACCA
>JAOTQP010001179.1:54366169-54381040 GCA_026413545.1 Cichladusa arquata
GCAATATAAAATAATACAAGCAATGAACATACAGCTTGCACACAAAACAGCATCAAGATGCAGCTACAAAAAAGTATCGATGTAGTGCAATCAATGCTGCAGGCAATATCTTTTAAATCTGTCATCCTGCCTTTTGCCCTTTATATTAAGGCAAAGAGAAGGGGCTATAATGAATGAGCATGTCTTTATTCTCCTCGGCACCAGTTCTGCACAAACCTGGCAATATGACATTCAACGTGATTAATTCTGGATTGTAGCTCCAGTTTGTTTTTCCCCATGTGCACACAAAAAGTGCTTCTATTATTTAGAAAACCCCAAACCTAATATAAATTTGGACATATTCCAAAAGTTATACTACAAGATGACAGACTCAAAAATACAAGGCTATTAATATATTTTTAATAGTACTTTACTTAATTTTTCATATTTATCTTTTTTCTCCCTTTTACTATACAGTTTAGTAGTGTGAAAGTGCTTAGCATTGTGAATTCAAGGCTGGTCAGTACATAACTAATAGATTTCCTGCATTAAAAACAACACATAACTGGAAGAAATCTATAGGTTTTAGAGCATAACATGAAGTGTACTCAGCAAAACTTTGTTATTTCTTCTTACTTTGTATCAGAAGGGGGCACTAGTGATCCATTATAAATAAACAGTGTAACTGCTTTTGTTGTGCCATATTTAATAATTTTAAAAGTGATAGTATAATATCCCCATTTAATATTGAGGGCATTTGTGTGCAAATTAGGATTCTAAATATATAATGATAATTCAAAAATTTAAAATAATTAATTGTCTGTATGTAAATACTATCTGTTGTCTTTCATTGTCTTTTTATATTATTATTGGTACATAATTCTTGCAATTCACTTAATGTTTGTAAGGACAAACTAATGCTGATTATTTAATATGTAATTCTGACAATTACTAATCTTAAAGAAGTGAAAATGAATTGCAAAGTATCTTGGTAATATCAATTAATATATCTGTGAAAATGTCAGAAAATAGGACCCTACTGCACATATGTGTTTTGAGATTTAAAGTATCTTGTAGTTATTACAACAAAGAAAATGTGTTACATAATGGTATAATAACATTTGTGTTGTTTCATATTGGAATAAATGGATGAAAAATAGTCTTTATCGTGATGTTTACTTACTTTTTCTCATTGGCTCATTCTCGTTTTCTCAGAGAATTCTCATTCTCTGATACTGTAAATTTTAGAAGATTTTTTACCATTGTTTTGGCCCATAACACGAGAGGAGGTGGCTTCAACATCTAATGGAATCAACTTTGGTACATGAGCTCTGTGTTCAAGAAGAAGCAATGAACAATAATATAGTTTCTATTATTTATCCTCATTTATTTGCTTTTAACTGGATAAAAACTGGAAAAGTACATAAAACTGCCAAAAAACTGTTGGTCGGTAACTGTAGGAAAAACAGGCTTATTTTTGATTTGGAGGTTGCTGAGTGATATTGTAATATAATAAAATATGTACTTATTAGACCTGTAGATGGAAGCATTTGTTAAACAGCCCCTATCCACAGGTAATTAGATGCTCTTTTGCATTTTTCACTGATATTTTCATATATAGAAATGCAGGTCAATGAGAAGCTGAATTTAGCACTCGATAAACTGAGTCAAGCTCCACAAATAAATGCAGAGGTTTACAACATTAAAATAGGTGCAGTATGAACTTTTCCAAACCTCAGACTTTATTTAAAGCCAAAATACTTTTCATTAAAAATATTTGCAAGTTAATTGCAACCCTATTGTTCTTTTCAAAATGCAATTAAATCCTAAAAAAAAAAAAAAATCCTAAAAGTGAAAAGAAAGGTTCCTTGGTCTTTAAAGGCAACTTCAAGGTATATATTAATGAATACAGATAAGTTCTTTATGTGTGCATATAACCAGACATCTGTCAAACAAAAGTGCACTTTTTCATGCAGGAAAGTCTAGTTGTTCCAGATCAGCTATTAAATCCAAGCAAGCACATTTCTGACCCCATACCCTTGAATCTTAGGTTCTTTCATTTCAATTTTTCTAACACCAGCGGTCCTTTCCAGATAATTATCCGTGAAAGTTACTGCCAGAATAACTGGAAGCTCGTTGTTTTCTAATGAGAGAACCTATCTGAAGACCCATCTATCCTGGCACTCTTTAGTGAAGCCTACATTTTTTTCTTCTTTTAATGACAAAAACCTAGGTACCAAACACGCAGTTTTCAAAAAGAGGAAACAAGTCAAGCTACCAGAGTAGCTTTTCCTCCAGCCTGGGTATAGACAGGTAGTGTCTACTTTGCATTATCTTCAGTCACTGAATTGATTGCATTTTATCCTCCTTAGTTATAATATATTGATAGTTATAGTACTGTAGAAACATGAAACTTGGTATAGACTTTGGAAAGATTTTTGGAAGCTGAATAGATATATAGATTAACACCTCATTAATTATCTAGTCACCCCTGGTACTGCCTGTACTGAGTCCCAATCCTTTTGGTTTTACTGCCATCAATACCTGAATTTGAAGCTTTATACTATAATCCAGAACCAGACTAAGAGCCTGAAAACTGTCTCATTTCAGCAGTTAATAATTTTGAGGTTTATTTGGTATCACTTCTTATGTAACCATTCTTAACTGTTTTTTGTTTTCAGCCATTTCAGCTAATACATTCATTACTTGGTACAGTGGTAAATAATAGGACCATATTGAAATTGGCTTCTTAATGAGTGCAACTTGATCTTCAAACATAGAAAACCACACCTTTGGTACTTATCTAATGTCTATCCCTTATGTAGGCAAGTAGACATTTTTCATGAGAGGTTGTTGGGTTTTTACACTTTTTATTATGTCTAATTTTTCTCCATTTAATTTTCCCTGAACAAACTCATTTATATCTATTAATGCATAAAGTCAAAGTACTTAGGTGTATAAAACACTAAAAAATGTGCTGCCTACTATTCTGTATATTTCCTGCTGAAATGAAAAAGGAATGCCTAAAACTGTAGTTTTTGTATAAAAGAAGCAGAGATTGCTCAGAAGTGCAGAGGCATGCCTGTGTCTTTCTTCCTCCTCCTCCTCCCTTCCCTTGAACTATTTCTCCAGTTCCATGATGATTTAAAAATTACCATTTTGATTTCCTCTTTCCTCAAATTCTTTCCCCATCATTTCTTCTCAAAGGAGATTTTAAAAAGAATTCTCTTTCCCATCCAGGACAAAACCTGGAAATAACTTGTATGTGCATATATCAACATACATCTCTGGTAATCTAATTTCTTATATTCATAAAAACCTTTGGTATACTCAAGAGGAGGCAATAAAAAGTTTTGGTAGACCAAAAAGAGGGTATTATTTTGGTGTTCAAATTCACATTTGGCTTAAATTTAAAATTAAAAAATTAACCACTAGGGATCTATGCAAGCAGACACAATATATGAAATTTGGTACATATACTTAATATATTAGTGAATTTCAAATCTAATCTAGTGACAAGCATAATTTTATTTTATTGATTGTTATTATGGCATCTGCATTTACTGCAAAATCCAGAAATAGATAACTCCAGGACACAGAGGTCTTCACTTCAGTCTTCACTCTAAAATTTAGGATGAAATTGTTGCATGGTACACAGGATTTTGATGAAAGCGAAAACTAGATATTAATCATATTTGCAGTGGTTTAAATTTAAAAGTACAGCACAGAAATTTCTGGACTTATCCCACACTGAAATTTGTGTAGGATATCAATATCAATACTTAGTCAGCTACATCAGCTCCTAAACTGATAAAAGAGAGAAATCAGTGAAGATAAGCAATGAGGAGAGGCTTTTGAAACTGTCTCTCATTTCATCCTCGTTGGAAAACTGAAGAAGTGCAGGTGGATGAATGGATGCTAGGCTGGATTGAGAGCTGGCTGAGTACCAGATTCCAGAGGGCTGTGGTCAGTGGTACAGCGTTTAGCTGGGGGCTGTCACTGCAGGAATGGCTCAGGGCTCTGTTGCATTCGGTGCTGTTTAACCCATGGCCTGGGTGGAGGCACAGAGGCCCCTCCGCAGCTCTGCAGATGGCACAGAGCTGCAGGCAGTGCCCAGTTCCTCAGGGAGTTGTGCAGCCCTTCAGAGGGACCTTCACAGGCTGGGCAGATGTGCAGAGAACCTTCTGAAATTGAAAAAGGGCAAATGCAGGCTCCTGCATCAAAGCAGGGATAACCCCAGGCAGCAGCACAGGCTGCCCTGCTGGGAAGCAGCTCTGAGGAGAAGAACCTGGTGATCCTGGTGGACAGCCAGCTGTTCCTGGGCCGTCACTGTGCCCTTGTGGCCAAGAAGGCCAAAGGAACACTGGAATATATCAGGAAAAGCACTGCCAGCAGGTCCAGGGAGGCGATCCTGCCCCTCTGTCCAGCAGTTCTGGGCCCCTCAGCACCACAGGGACATGGAGCTCCTGGAGAGGGTCTAGCAGAGAGCTACTAAGCTGGTCAAGGATCTGGAGAATCTCTCCAGGTTGTGTGGCTTTTGTATGACAAAAGACTGAGGGAGCTGGGCTTTGAGAAGAGGTGACTGAGAGAGGATGTCATAGATATGTATAGATATCTAAAGTAAGGATATCAAGAGGATGGATCCGGGCCCTTCTCAGTGGTGCAAACCAATAAAACAAGAAGCAATAGTCAGAAACTGATGCACACAAAGTTCCACCTAAACATGAGGAACAGACCCTTTACTATGCAGGTGACCACACACTGGAAGAGATTGCCCAGAGAGGATGTGGAGTCTCCCTCACTGGAGATATTCCAGAACCATCTGGACACAATCCTGTGCCATTTGTTCCAGGAGACCCCTGCTTTAGTAGGGAGGTTGGACCAGCTGCCCCACTGTGTCCCTTCCAACGTATTCTGATTCTGTGATTCTGTGTGTAGGGAAAGTTGAATCAGAGAACTAGCTTGGGTTGCAGCAAAGATGTTGTGTGGTGTGTTTGTCTAGGTCAGTGAATGAAATGCAAGCCCTCACAGCCTTTTTTATCACCACAGCCATGATTAAAACTTTGCTCACCTGATACTAAGTGCAAGGTGTGCCTGTTCTGCAGGCAGCTGCCAATCTTTCAGGTAGCTAATTTCAGGTGGAGAGAGGATGCATCCCTGTTTTCATTATGTGGGTGAAGGATCATTAAACTGGAATGAAAAACAATAATTTTCTCTGTGTTTATATTATAAATTCCCACCCTATCTCTGCATATACTGCAAAAGTGATAGCCCTAATGACAATATCTTGTTTCTTGGTGCTATAGAAAGTGTGTCCTTGAGTATTTTGGGTTTGCTTTTGAGGATCTATTCATTGCCCATGTATTTGAGGTGCACATGTATATATATTCTAATAAGAGCCAATGTACATTCATTGATGAAATAGAAATCCCACTCTACATAGCCCCTGGAAAACATCTGCGAATTTCTAATTAAACTCTTGCATTGCAGCCAAGGCTAGAGACCAGATCTTTTAGAGTGTGGAAAAGCAGTAGACAGAAATGTATGGCAGAGCTATATCCTAATAAATGAAAATGTCCTAAGAGCCTGAATATGAAGTACGTGCACCAGCAATTGCATTAGTACAATTGAAAATGTGCATGATAAGAAAAGTACTCATAGTTCTTGGAGAATATCACTTTAAATACTTTGCCAACAAGTTGTCTGCACATATCTCTATGTATTTTATGTGCCTGATATTTGGCATTGGAGGGTCTGCACAAATTACCTTGGCAAAAGTGGACACTAACTCAAGAAATAATACTGATCTCCAATTAATTTTTAAGATTTTCACCAAGCAAATGGCAAAGTAATTTGACATTACAATGTTTCTGCTTCAATGTTAGAATGTGAGTATATGTAAATTTTACCTTATTATTAGAGAGTCTTGTGGTCATTCTCTGTCTTTCTCTTTGCAGCCGTGGAATGAAGGGCTGATTACCAGTAGGAAATGAATAGTAACTGTGGTATGAGATAGAGCTGGAATCTGTTGTACATAAAAATCAGTGTAAATAGCATAGTCTTATGCCCATAATAAGAAAGGATACAATTATATACAGATAAGAATGAAGCAAGACCACTCAGTTCCTAGGATGCATTTAAATATAATTTTATGCTATCATCTTAAATTTTTTTTGCTGTCTTTTTGTCTGTTCAAAAGCAAAATTAAAAAAAAAAAAAAGTTGGACATTTGTGTATTACTTGCAACTCTCTCTAAATATTCAGTGAGTTAGGAGTGGTAATTTATTATCTTAGAAAGCTACTGAGTACTCAGTAACTCAATACTTTGTGATATGTAGCCTTTGTTGTAGGTTGTTCTGACAGAGGAGGCACAGTACTTTCCAGAATGCAGAACACACAAACAAGCCCTTGGACAACGTATTTTAGGTCAATACTTTAATACCTTTAATACTGATACTAAATTTTAGCTAAGATATTTGCTAGTATAGGAAGAGGTTGTAAGGGTTTAACCTAGAAAAATATTTATGCTTGATTAAGATACAGTTCTTTCAAAAGATGTTAATGATATAGTCCCTCTTTTTCCCCTTCAAAAAGACAAATTATACAGTCAATTTAATCAAAGCAGAAGTTGCAATCACTGACATACTTTTCTATCAGCCTTATTGATGTCAACAGATGTGGGACTGCACATCTGAGGGACTGCAACCCCACCAGGTGAGCCTCAGGACAGGTTAAAGATGAGAAGTTTACTCTAAATTCTATGTATGGTGCTGCTTGTTGGAGTGATCAATTGGTCTTTGTGATTGCATCACACAACAGTCCTTCAGGTCAGGGCTAACCTTTCTTGTAAGAAAAACACAGTTTTAGCAACATAGCTTGTGTAGTTACCTTTCCATATGCCTTTTGGTAGCATATTGTTTTGAGGCATTTATGACTTTAGAAGCTTGAGACAGTGTCATCCTCATTATGTCCAATGAAGAAATTTGCAAATTTTACTTCGAAATCTTCCCCAGCTTGCATCAAGTCAAATCTGCACTTCTCACCAACAGGGCCACAATCTTGCCTGGTTTTCCCATAATTAACTCTTGCAGAGTTGTATAACTTGATAGGTAGAAATAGTCAGGTTTGAACTCCATAATGCACGTGCCTGTGGCAAAAGTTAATTTAAACATACATTTATTAACCTTTGACCACAAACCAGAAACACAGAAGAACCTGGAAAGAATCCTAGTGAGTATAATATCTCTCTTGAGACAAATCTTAGTATGCCAAGCCCAGCCTAGTACCTCTCCTTAGAGTTTTTGGTATACCTAGCCTAATTCTTTGGCAGTAAATTTTTGAGGCTATTCAGAAATACAGGATGAAGCTTCTATCTGCAGCCTAGGCCTTGTGCTGTCTCTCTCAGCTACTGTCATACATGAAATGATATCACAGACTTTTAAAACTTTTCATGTCTTCTGGGAAATGCATGGGTACTACCAGGTACTACTGAAATTTTAGTACTGGAGAAATCTAATTAGTTATGTACACTTATACATTTTATAAAATGTTATAAAACTTATCTTTATTTGACAGGGTCTTCAGTTTTATACTCTTCATCCAAATATCTAGCTATTTTTGGGATTCAACTCAAAACCCAAATTTGATTGTCTAAAATGTAGTTCCTTTCATCTACAAGTATTTATTTGCCTTCATGGATATTAAAGGTCAGGAGATAAAGAACAGTACATCACAGTTGGTGTCTTCATTTCAGCTTGGGTACCCAACTAACTCCTCTTTAAGAGATTTCTCATGCTGAGCAAGACAATTGCAGTGTGTTGTAGGTGTCTTGCCTTCTCTCCTTATTTTGTTTTTCAAAGTTCTCAGTTGCAAACAGTTTAGAACTACGGAGCAATTTGACAAATATAAGGTGAGTGAAGGTCTAACTTCTATGCTGTATTTTGCTTCATGTAGGAGATGGGGCTTCAAGGGTCACCATGAAGCACAGATTCTTTCTGAGCTTCCATCCTTGTATGAGATATTAAGTCTGGCATGCAGGTTCACATCCTAACTATGTCATCAGTATGGGAACTGGACTACTACTTTGTTGCTGGATTCTCTCATTATCTTCAGAATCACTTTGAAAATCAAAGTGACCAACTTTTATCTGCTATTCAAGATTTCTTTATTCTAGACTATTTGTGTCTGCTTGCGTAAATCAAAAAAGTTGTTGCCACCACATAGGGGCCACACATTAGATTCTACGGCTCCAATATCAAGATTGAAAAAATAATTTCATTTTTTCCAGACAGAAAAGAAATTCTAAGTAAGTCATTCATTAAAAAAGCTGTCTTCTAAAAAGTACTCAGTTACAGATTTCTTCCATAATTCTTTGCTTGCTTCTGTTTCAGAAACAGAACTATATTTTCAAAAAAGTCTAGAGGGATAAAAAATAAATAAGGTAACCTACTTTTAAAGCATCTTGGGAAATCCCTGGCCCTGAGATGATGCCTGTCTCTGTTCTGCAGCAATTCAGATCTATACATGTCTCCCTCAAGCTGACATCCAACCCCATCTCTCCAAAAACCTTCAGTGCTGTCTCCTGCACTGATGGAGTTTCATTAGTGACTCAGGGATTAGGGCTGATCCTCTGATGTTTTGGGTGAATGTCTGAAATAGCACTTTATGCAAAGCCTGGCACTGGCATTCCCAAGCCATCTCACCCAGCTTTGTTCTTCTCTTACTTTCTGTCTCAGCTCAAAAAAATATGCTCTCAGAGAAATTAAACAGGTCTAGCACAATGGTGGAAAAGGCATATATAACGATGATTATGAGCTTGAGTCCCAGAACTGCTCATGGACCTGCTCACAAGTCTTACACCCACAGCAAAATTAACAAATTGCACTGGTGGGAAAGTATTTGTTCCTACTGAGGCATAATTTACTGAAATTTTAGTACTGGAGACATCTAAATGGTTGTGTACACTTATACACACATTAATGAAAGAGGATTGTTGAAGAGCCAGGCTGAAAATCAGTGGCAGAGCTCAAGTGATCTGTCTCACAGTAACATTGCCAACCTCTGCTGGTGGGAGACAGGTAGGGAGATTCCCCCTGGATGTTCACCTAAGGTGAATCTCACTGCTTTGAGGGTGAAGGAAAGGAAGAAAAGGGTAAAGGTCCTTTATCCACAGTCCTACAGTTTTGCTTTAGGTGACAGCTGTGGGAAACTGTAAAAGTGTTCTATCAAAATTTACAAACTCCTACATCCACAGCATAGACGTATCTAGTTGTAGATATAAGAAGCTCTCTCTCTTCCAGTTCAGACCTTTTTTTGGTTTTATTTTTTTTTAATATTGACGTAGGAAAATCCAAGAGAAGGTGGAGCTCAAGTAGCTAAAATCATAGAAAATTATATAACATCAGGATGTTGTCCTGAAACTTTCTGACTTCCTCATTGTAATAAATTATATCTGTATGGGGTTTTTTCTTCCTTATTTTCTCAGATTATTCAGTGCAGCACTTCTGTTGGCATTAACTAATACCACACAAGCCAAAAGATGACTTGTGGGTAAACAGCAAAGCCTGTCTTTTCTCATATGCTTGCAGAGATCTGCTTGAGATTTTGCTGCCTTTTTGTTGTGATGACTTTTTTGCTTTGCTGGTGTCAAACAAGGGACAGCCCAAATATTACTGATAAACCTCAGCCACACTAACACCTTTAAAGCAAAGATGGCTCATGGTTACACTATTGCTTATTGTATGAGCAGTTTGTTAATGTTTTTGTTTGTTAAGTTCAGGCCACAGGATAAGTGGGCACTTGTTTGTACAAAAAGTGAGTGTCTGTCTGCAGTAGCGTGTATTTCACACACTGAAACAGAGCACAAATCTAGGATCAGTAACAACAACTACAATAGAAAGAAGTTAATTTTGGAAGTAATCTGAGAATTTCAAACTTCGTTTCTTCATTCACTTCATTCTACCCAACTCATCCACAGCACAGCCCTACAAACTTTAAGGGGATTCCACCAGAGATGAAATCAGCTTGCACCCAGTTTTCCAAGTGCAGAAGCAACCAGAACTGTGCTTGCGCCTGACAGAAGTAAGGCTGACACCAGCTCAGTGCACCAGCACTCACTATACTCATCAGTGAAGGTCTAAGTACTTTTTAAAGCTTTATTTGTGGGAAAGGGATCATTCTTCACAACAGCACTTCCTATCTACAAGGTTAAGCAGTAGGTGAGTTTCACTCCTTAGACAAGATGCTCAGACTTTCAAAATGCTTATTTGCTTTCTCTGACTTTGATTCCCCCAACTTCAGATTTGCTCAGGGAAAATAGCGGACCGAGATCAGAAATTGAGTAATTGCTTGGTAGGTTCTTGCTAACTCTTTAAAGTGCTGTGCAGCTGTTGATGTATGTTTGTGCTGGCAGTGTGGAGTGGAGTCTTGGGAGTAAGGAATCTGATTTCAGAGAAACTAGAACCAGCTTCAAACATGTGAGTAATTCTCCCCAACTGATAGAACTTTTACTGAAGGAAAACAATAATGAAGTAAGAAGCACACCAGCAGTACCTTATATTACTCCTCTGCAATGCTTTTCAAAACTTTGTTCTCATTTATCTGATTATGCATTCTGTTTCTAAAAATCTCCCTTTTGGTGATTTTACCTTTTCTGTTAGTTTAGGTGCATGATTGTACATTTCAGTGTGAGACCGTGTTGCATCAAAACACTTCAGTTTTAAAGCAGGGGAGGAGAGGAGGCGAAGTGAGGAGGGAAACCTCCTGTAGTTGAAAAAATCCTTGAAGTTCTGTCCAAAATGGGCAACCTTTTGAGGTGTATTAGGAAATACATATATATATTAGGAAATTAATATAGTTTAAATGGTTATTATCCTCTAATTATGAGGCAGCCCATCATTTTTTTCACTGATGTTATGGTATTTACATAATACAGTTTGACCACGTTTGGCCTGGAATAAGCTGGTTGAAATAAAACCTTAGGCCACCAAAATATGTGCTCAGAAATTCAAGAAAAGACTGAAAACTGCAGAGTGCAAGAGGTTATGCTGAAAACTTGTGTGCTTCAGAATTTATTTTTTTTCATACAAAGAAGAGGAAAAGAAGCAGTCCACCTTGTATTCCACCTAACACCAATTTCACGGTTTACTTTTAGAAGACCAGGTCCAGATTCTCACAGCTGTATATCTAGACACTCCTGTGTGAAAATTCCAGGACTGAGCTAAATCAATATACATACACCAGTTATGTCATTCTGATTTACGCCAGCTAAAGATCTGTTTATGAACAGACCTCCCAATGAATGTTATTGACACACGATAACATCTCTGCCTTTCATTTGTAGAAGAATTTTCTTTTTTCTCTGAACTTTCCAAACACAATTTCCTGATGCTAATAGGTTGGGAAGGTTCTGTGAAAGTTGTTCTTTGAGCAGGAAGAGATCATCACCAGCTTGTTTCGTTATTCTGATTGTATGATGGATGAAATGTCAGAAATAATTCCACAGGCTGCTGATGTCTAATCCCAGAGGACAAATGCCTGCATTTGAAATCCCTCTGCAGGTTAAATTTGCCCAAATTAATCCTTGTTGCAATATCTTTTGTTACTTTTGCAAACAGTAATAATGTGACAAATTATGAAACGAGTAAAGGGATTCTGGAATTATTAAATGCCGTTAACAACTGAATTTAGCTGATACATTTATATTGGCAGAGAGAGCTTTCTTTAATCTTGGACACTAAAGACAGTGAACACCTTCAGACTGCAAAAACTTCTGTAGTACCTGAGGCCACAAGGACACTCAGGAATCCAGTGTTCGATTATCAACTCCTTGTGGTGGATATAACTACAGCGTGATTGTTTCTCTGAATTTTGGGTCTGGTAGCAAGGCAAGACCTTTCTATGTTTTCATAACAGTAGAACAATATATTCAGCAGTAAACAGAAAACCCGTTGGTCTTCTCACCCCTAGGGTCACATTAAGAGGCTAGAAGGGCAGTCTTCCTCAGGAATCAGAAAATTTAGATGGCCCAAGAGACCAGCAAAAAAAAGATCAGAGAGGAAAAGACTATATAAATTCAAATGAAATTCTGATTTGACATTTACTACTGACAGTAAATAACTATTGACTTAATATAATGTGAGAGTTAGTTCCCCTAACTTCCACAGCCTCCCAGACACTGAAACCAATTATAAAACCTTGACAGTTATTTTAAGATCTGCCTGTACTTATTAATTTCTAAATAACTAAGTCCAGGAAGAGAAGGAAGAAGAGCCCATCCTTGAAATGCTCTCTGACTTTCCAAGCATTATTGTGCACCTAATAACAGAATGCAGGGCAAATGTTTATCCTCAGCCTGCATGAAATGACACATAGAGAATTTGATAGCTGTCCATCTCTACCACTGCATTATTGGTATAAAGCTATTCTACAAGGACCTTTGTTGTCAGCTCACTCCTGTTGAAAGTAAGAGTACACTTTTAATGGAAAATGACATCCTCACTGTTGTGGATTTCCTCCTATGGAAATGGCTCCAACATTTCATTCCTAGTTGGGTGGTCAGATTATGCTTCTCCCTCTATTTACCAGGGCTGAATTTTAATATAGGGTAAAAAATGCTAATATAAGAAGTATAAGCATCAACAAACTGGTAAAATCACTGTTCCATCTAAGCAATAAAACAGCTGCTCCCCTGGAACAGAAATAATGCAGAGGAGTGTATTATATTTTAGCTGACTTCTTTTATTGTCTTTTTTTTTCAGTAAGGAAGATAAGTACAGGCCCTGGATAAAAAGAGAAGTATTTCACAAGGTCTTTACCTAGACAGAGGTACACAGGATTCACTTGGAATTAAGAGGTAAACTATTCTATAAAAGGTTTTGAGATAATATTCTACCTATTGTAGCTTATGGATATTTTCATTATGCATATACATGTTGAATCCTTTTAGGATCCTACTAATCTCTTGGTCTAAGTTATATCTAGTAGTAATTAGTTCAACAGGTTAATTGCAGCTTTTGTTTGGGGGAAAAAAAAGAGAGAGAGAGAAAAGTGAAAAAAAAGCTTCCTTTGGTTACATTTTTTCCTCCTCTCGACTTCACTATTTTCTTGATTGGATAAACAAAGAACCTGTTTTACCTTCTTAGTACAATTCCTTATCTCAAATAGTCCTATTTTATATTCCTTCTTACTCATTTCTGTCAATTGATAGTCCCAATCTCTTCAATTTCTATTCAACAAAAACATATGCATTCCATACGTCTTTTGCCAGGCACGGTCCATGTCATGTGGGTCAGCAGAAAACGGTGAAACCATGTCACTGTGTCATCCCAAGACTGTATGCTTACACGAAGGAGTCTTTAAATAAACAGAAATTATCCTGGGAGCAGAGAGTGCAAATGAAAGGATTCCCTGACCCCTGAAGCCATGAGCTCCCTTTCATCTTCTCTCTCTGGCTCGTCGGTGAATACTGGATCCTCCTGTTGACTAGAGCCTTTTCTCTAAAGGGCAGGAAACAAGGGTCTGAGCAGCCCAAGGCAGAAGGGGAAATGGGACCCACGTGTCCCTCTTCCTCTGTGACAGCTCTGACAATAGGGCTATTGCACTACAAGAAGAGGGCAGGCACTATCACTTTCTATGTCCTCTTCCCGAAGTATTTTAACAGAAAACAGTGTTACACTCATGAGGTTGTTTGTCTACTGAGTGAATATATGTTTCTGTCTGCTGTTTTGAGGTGCAGGAAAGGTAAGCTAACCGCTCATTCAGCATTGTGGGTTGCATGCTGGAGCCACCTGTGTGGTATCAGCTCTGGAGGCACTTCAGTCCAGGATCACCTTGGTGTCTTCCAAAGTCAGTGTCCTAGAGCCTGCCTCTCTCACACAATGATGGGCTGATCTGTCCTCTTCACCAGCAGAAAAAGGACTTCAGACTGCCAAACATTTTGGAGGTTGAAATAGTGTAAAATCCAACCATTCTGCAATTTTCAAGGCAGTAGGGCCAACTGAAGCTTCAAAATCAGATTTGAGAGCCTAGCAAGGAAACACAGACCTGACTTTCCACTTTTACATTATTGTTATGATGTAATTTGGGAGCCACCAACATGGTTTCTAAACCTGAGCATCTTCATCTCCTATGAGAACCTCTGTTGTTAGCTTTGCCTAACAGTATTGCACTTTAACATGATGTTCGTTTATTTGCCATATAGAGATCAGTTGTAACTGATAGCTACTTCAAGACTTATTGCTAAGCTTTATGGCAAAGTTTCTTTGGAACGATGGATGGAGAGATACAGGACGCCTCATTCTTTGCTGCTGAGGTCATGAGTCATGATAGCAATTTCTCTGAGAACACGAAAAAGTGACAGAAACTTCCCAAACCATATCAAAACACTGCCACATCAAGCATGATTTGGATGATCCAAAGTAGTTCCCAAAACAGCTTCTCACAAGAATAACACTACAAATACCAAGATAATTGGATTTAGTTGAGTAGTTATTCAGCTTTGTTGAGTTTTGCTGGACTCCAATTCCCTTTTCTGATTTTAACTGTGCTTTTAGTTTGATTTACCTCATGGTTAAAGGAGTTAATTAGTCTGTGTCCTCACCTAATGGGGAAGACCAAGACCATACTACAGTGTGGTTCCATTTGGAGGAACTGCGTTGTGACACCTGAGGAGCAAGTTTACCTTTGTAAGTGATATTGATAACACAGTTGAGCAAGGCTGGAGGCTGCAGACTCCTCTTTTTCCATCCTAAGGCATGTTGGTCTTGGGATTTGTGTGAACAATCTGTGAATCATGATCTCTCTTCTCTGCAAGAAATGCAAAAAAAAGAGTCGTTTTGAAAAGCAAAATAAGGCCTTTTTTTGCTCAGTGAAGGAGGATGTTAACAAATTCAG
>JAOTQP010001179.1:54581141-54593092 GCA_026413545.1 Cichladusa arquata
ACTGCTGCTCTGGTCGAATGTCCTTCAGCAATTTAAAAGATAATGATCCATCTTGGGGCAATTCTTGATCTCTGAAGAAATCATGAATATTTGCTCAACACCCCAGCGTGAAAAATACCAAGAAATATCAGTGCCTGTCTGTAGTTGTTTATATTTTTCAAGATGCTTTTCTGTAGCAGCACTTGTGCAAGACCACATTGTTTTAACCATGGTGATAGCCTGGTAAGCTTCCTGGTCTGAATCACCTCCTGTTGTGGATGGCCAACCACAATCTCAGTAGCACTAAATGTTCTGAGACACTGAAATTTGCCTCTCTTTACTGTGTCCACAAAGTCTACTCATAGATCAAATACTTCTTTGAGGGCCAAGGTGAAACTTTGTAATGTCAAATCACTGAACTACATCAGCCAGAGAGAACCTCTGAGGGTCACCTAATCCAAAACTATGCTCAAAGCACTTTCAGCCAGGACTGGTCACAACTGCCATACCTCATACTATCCAACAAAAGCAAGAAAGTGGCAGCTCCGTAGCTCTAGTGTCGCAGAAGTGTAAAAATGTACATTATGAAAGCTCTCCAAAACTTGATTCAAAGGCATTTGAGGGAGAGGGACTTTACACACACTCCAGAGAAGTCCTGAAGATGACTACAGCACTCAGGACACGCAATAATTTATGTTACTTCCATGCCATAACATTAACTTTCCAATTTTTGTACGCTCTGTGGACCCACAGTACAAGAGAGGCAGTGATCACCTTTCGCCATCTGTCTTTGCTAGTCTAGCAAAGCTGAACTCAGACTAATCACTTTATTTTTCGGTAGAAACAGCTATATTCATGGTGTTTTTAGAAAATGATGTCATGGTTATTTACCACCACTGTAACAGAATAACAATAGTATCTCAACTTCTGCTCCAGTGATGACATTGTTTGGCAGCAATTAGAGAAAAAAATCAATTTATGCAACAGCCAAACTCTAAAAGTCAGCTAGAGTAGCTCAAAAGAAAGGGAAAGGAAATGGTAAAAGAACAAAATGAACAACAATAGCAAACAGCAAAAGAAAGGTATTTAAGACAAGTTGTCTTAAATCAAATGCTGTTATTTTAAGATGTATCACAGTAATAACTCATTTGGTCACCCAAGGCAATGCAGTCAGAGCAGCATACAGCATCTGAAAGTTTCACATGACCCACTGAGGAGAACTTCACACAGTCTTCACTGGTAATGGATTTAAAGATAATCAACAGTCATTAAACATAAGCCTACCTCTTTTTGGCAACCAGTGCAAGGGACACACAATAAATAACACAATCCTGTCATCGAATATGTTTATTCATTTTTCAAACATGAAAAGCAGAGAAGCTAGAGAAGCAGGGAGGTGTCCTACAAAGTAGAATCTGTGAGGGCAGTGATGCATCAAAGCCTAAGGCCACACCTGGAAATCTTTCAAAATTATTTAGGCAGCCTAAGCTTTGCTAAATTTCTTCACTACTTTATTTGGTAACTTCAAAAGAATTCCTTAGCAAACTAGATCCCAAAGAAATAAGTATCTGTCATCTTAACATCTACAAGCAATTAATTAAAGCTTCTCTTTTCCCAGGTTAAGAAAAGAGTGGTTGTGACACAGTTAAGTGGTAATTGCCCACTTTTATAAGACACAGGCTGAACTGGCAAGATCCATGAAATCAGATTATTCAGTTACACAGCAGGTGGAAAAGATAGGAGAGAGGAATGAAGAAACATCCCACAAGGAAACACCAGTCCAAAAGAACACACTGCAGATGCTTATGAAGTACGAGCTGTATTGCCTGAACTAAATGCGTTTTAAATTCCTTGCTGTATTATGTGCCTGGATACACTGATCAAATCTTTGCTTTTCCAAAAAAGAAAACTTCCCAGTTTCATGTATCCCACGTATGTCATAGCGTGCATTCAGTCAGAGGCCACCTTCTGCAGGATGCCAAACGTGCACGAACGCGAGTAGGTTTTGTATGCTTTGGTGCAGGTAGTGCCTGTGTGCACACACTTGCACACGTACTTGCACGATACTTTTTTTATCCCATGTTTTCGCTAGAAGTACCAGACAAGAAGATCTCAAACTGCTGCTTAAGAGCCCAGAAAATCTTCCGTCTCCTCAACGCACACAACTCTCAGAAATTCTAAATGCACGTCAATCTTACTTAGTAGTTTCTCTCCAAGCAGTGCCCTCTATTGGGAAAACAAACAAAAATTTAAATTTTACTTGAAAATATACAAAATATACCTCACCGGGTATCGACAAATTCATTCTTGCCAAGCACCAATGAAAAAAGACAGAGAAAGAGAATGAGAATCTACTGTTAAACAACAAAAGTGTAGAACAATGCATCTGAACAGCATGCAGTCCATTCAGGGGAGAAAACCTGCTACCAACACCACTGACCACAAAAGACAAAAGCATTTTTGATCAGTTTAGAATCCATTTTTATCCAGAGAGACAGAGATAAAACAAGGATTCAGCTGAGAGAGGAATGGGAAGATTTCTCAAAATTTAGATAAGTTAACGGCTGGAGTTAATTGTAAAACAGACTAGGAATGACTTCTGCCTGGACACTATGGAAATGAAGTTAACAGCTCTGAAGCTGGTAAAACTGAATTCTTGGGGAGTGCAGATCTGATAGGAGTTCACTAAGAGCAAGAACACGACGACTGTTCTTCTAAAAACTCAAAATAAGGCATATTTCTTTGCCTGCACAGTGATGGCAATAAGCTGATTAAAAAGATTAACCTTGTTCTTCAAGATGTAAATAATTCAAAATAATATCACACAGTATATTAATTCATAAAAACTACAAATTTTGGTTAGTAAAATCCTTAACTTGTAAGAATTTTAGAATTAAATTAATTAATTGCTACAATACTTAATTTTTCAAATTTCAATCACCTACGAATTGCAGGGGAGAACCAACATTTCTTCCTGGGCAGCTTATCCCACATTGTTCCACGTCTCTATTTCCTCCACTATTCCTAGCCCCTCTGGCAGCTGTCACTGCTGCAGGCAGCCAAACAGCCTACTCAGGAACCACCACATTTATTTTAATCCCAAAAGCAAGATTTTTTTTTCCCCCTTCATATTTTTTCCTGAATTTACACTTTGTTTTCTGTAGTAGATGAGGTGAAAACATCCTTGAACTTACTGTGCATCCTGTAACCCGGTTCCCTGTCTGCTGACATTCAGTTCCTAGACTCCACAAATGTTTTTCTGACCTCCATGCACTGCAGTACAGCCCTCATATCCTCCTCTCCAAAACACATAAATATTTCTAGAGAGGTTCAGTGTGGTGGTACGAAAAAGGTGATTTTGCAATAACGCCATTCAGCTTAAGCTACAAGTATGTATCTCAGAAATTAATTTTATCATCTCTTTTTATCAAGTGTCTTATGGCTGACCTGTCCCTAAGGAAAAAAATGTAAAGAACTTTCAAGTTTTGCAAAAAGGTGTATGTTGCCACTCAAGCCCCTGCTAAATTCTCTCTGCCAATTTTCCCAAACACACTGAAATCTAGTAGCAAAACATGCAACTGCGTGCAGAAGGTTAGAGAATATTATCCTTGTTTTTGGACATCAGCTAAAATCCTTTTGTTCTGTCAGATAAATAATAAAGGATACTGGCAAAGAAGGTCTTTGCAGTCCTTCACTGCAGTCACTCCACAATCAAAACCACACAATAGCAGAGTTCAAGATGTTTGAATGATTTTATTCACTTTTGCCATCAACAAGTACATCTGCATTCTGCTGAGTGAGTTTTCTTCACCATTACCCCACGAACTGACCATGTGTATGAGCCTGAATGCCATCTGAAAGGAAGGAGGACTCTTCTAACTTGTGAGCAAGAATTTTTCTAGCACCATGGGAGCACCATACAGTTCGTGGTGGGCGGAGAGATGCAAGCTGGTTCTTTCTTTCGGAACCTTACACGGCTTGCCTCACATTTTAGGAGCTGGATCTAACAATGGACACTTTATCAGCATCATGTAATGAACGTGTGAAAGACACCAAAGCTAGATGGTCCCAATTTATTCTTTTTCTTTGATTAAACCATACTTGTAAAATGCAGAACAAAGAGGGAGTATAGCAGAGAGAAGAGCCAACAGTGTTCTTGAAGAGATACAGAATTTCCCTTTAGTGATTATCTGTGTCTCTGATTTCTCAATTGCTTAAGAAGACAAAACTTTCCAGGATCAGTAGATGCAAAACGTACTGTAAGAATTCTTTATAATCTCAGGATTTTTAAAAATACCTAGGTTACCTGCTCATGCTAAATAGCCTAAATATAAATTACTGAACATTAGTTTAAATTCTCCATAATTTAGTTACTTAATGTAAGATGTCTGTTCACTGCAGTATCTATAGAATATTTAGAATATATTTCCTGATTTACAGGAACTACTGTAAGAACTTAAAGCTTATCTGACCTTTTAGGAATGATGTAGTAGTCTAACTGCAGGTGCCAAGTGTCATGGTAGATATTTGGCTTCCAGCTGCTGGCCCAGGGTGGTGTAGGTCTCTGGTGGCAGAGGTTCTACAAGACCAGATCTTTCCTGGAGAGGAGTTCCTGGAGCACTCAGAATGTCACTACACGTTTACGTTCAGCACTTGAACTGCAATGTCTTCATAAATCTGAATGCCCAGTGCCCAGCAGTACATGGGGTAAGAACAACAACGCCATGGTGGTTTCTAGGCAGTTCTCACGAGCTTTTTACTATCAGCAGGATTTTGTTGTTGCTTACAAGTGAAGGAGATTTCTCAAGAACATAAGGAAGTAACAGGCTTTTAAAGTGGACAGAGTAAAACCATGTGACATTTCAGAGGTATATATAAAGCAGTGCCGGCAGTTGTAAAAGGAAAAACAAAACAGGCGTTGTTTGTTGGAAAAGGGAAAACAGAACATGCAGCACGAGACTCTTGAGGCTGAAGTCCTGATGCCCATGTTCACCACAGACATCCTCTGTGCTGAGCACGTATGTCCTTTACCTCTAAGGAGCTGTTTGCCTAGAGCTTGCCATTTTGTCTCCTCTGGTGAAATAAGGGCTTTTTAGTTTTGTCTCAGCAGCAGGCTAATGTAGTCACACAGGTCTGGGACAAGAACAGGTGTGCACCTTGCCAAGTCAGAGCGTAGGTCATTGGCCCAGAGATGGCCACAAGGTGAAACTGGCAGCTGGTGGGACTGCAGCTATGTCAGGAAACAGCTCAATCTTGAGTGTGAAAGAAATCCACGGCTCTGAAAGGTCACCCCACACAAGGGGACACTCTGCTGTGACCTTCATGTCAGCCACACCGAACAATGAGCAGAAATGGCACAACCGTGCTGGCATGCTTGCCAGGATTTCCTGTCTGCCAGTAGTCACTGCTTACTTAACTGTGTATATTAAAACAACTGCCTTTTACCACTTTTTCCTAAATACTGACAAATTACCCAGATGTGTGCATTTTTAGTAAAACAGATGAACTAGTTGCATATGATCTTTTCTGACTTAATCTCTCACAGAAGATAGGAAAAATTATTTATGAAAAGTATGTTACATCCAAAATTCATTTCATTCATATGCTGTTAATAGAAATGGCGCTGTTATAGGTTGTGCTATAGTAAAAGTAATATTTGTAATAAGAATTATTCAAGCCGATAAACTCAGCGGGGAAAAAAAAGGATAAAATTCCTAGCATACAAGCTTGGAAAGGCTTATCCCTTTTGTCCACAAAACGTGACCCCATTAGTTGGTCTGATAAAAGTAATTTATCCTCCTTCTTCCTTGGTTGCCTCTTTGATATCCTTCAACTGTTGGGGCAACAACATTATTGCAAATTACTGTAAAATTATGCAATTTATACTTTTTCTTTCATAACATTTCAGAATCTACTCAGAATATTGTTTAAGTGATGAATGCAGTTTAGAAGGGGGAAAATACTAATTTACATTTTTAAGTATCTTCTAACATGGAAAAGACACTGTCAGTGTTAAAATCTGTAGGGAATGGGAAATGGCTGAGAATGGAAGGAATGATCATGACACATTTAAGCATGCATGATCTGTTTCCACAGAAAAAGGTAACAAATTCTCAGTTTACTTCAGTAACGAATGAAGGCTGGCTAGGGTAGTAAGTTTCTGGGGGGAAAGCATTAGCCCATATGTACAGAGCAGCCTCTGGTGGTCTAAGAAAAAATGGTAATATTTATAACTAAGCATAGAAACATGTTTTTTAAAAGGATGTATGTACATATTTAGCTATTTTACTCAATCCTCCATTCAACACATTAAAAACCAGATGCTTTTAAAATGATCTGTCAATATGCTTGTTAAAATCTGAACAGTAAGAGTATTAAAATTCATATGCATTCATTAGCACATTATATAAAAGTAAAATGCTTGTGTTTAATCATTCCATAAAAGTATTATAGTCAATGCTGATTATCAAAAAGGTTTTTTTTCCTGGTTTGCATTGCTAAAATTGAAATAAAATTTACAAGAATGTTACAGAATTGATGACATTTTCTGTCTTCACTTGTGAATTCAGTTGGCAGATGTTTTCAAGAACAAAAAAATCTGTCTTATTACAAAACATATTAAGCAGGTTTTCCTGCCATAATGTTTGACATGATGTTTATAACCCAGACCAAATCAGTTCCTTTAACAAGCCATAATGTATGCCAGAAAGTACATTATTTCATAGTTAAGGAAACTTCCAGCATGAAACAGTAAGTACTTTGATCTTTCAAGAGCACTATGCTTAATGCATTACACACTGCCATAGTCGTTTTTATTTATACTCATTTTGTACAAAGATACAGTGCAGTTTGATATTTTGTATTTCAAGACTCAGCTTTTACATATTCTTGAATAACCCAGCTATTTTTTTTTAACTATGAAAATAAAGAAAATACTTAAACATAATTACTGAGGAAGAGCTCTAATTCCCCAGTTCTTGGAAAATCTAGCTGCACAAGTAGGAGAATCAACCAGACAGCTTTAATTTGTTCAAATAGCATTTCCCCATGAGATCACAACAGATCTCAACGACCCTATGAGAACGTAACTGAGGATATTTATTCCTGCTGCTCAACAGCCTGAAATACTTTTTCCAGCATATTTAACACAACCATATTTTTCCTTTAGTGTTAGATGAAGTTAAAGCCTTCCTGTGAGCAAATTTTTTGTCTAGTCTATCCACACTTTTTCCTACTTGGCTAAGTTGACGTAACGCCTGCTCAGGTTTTTCAAAACTCTTTGATGAGATCATTACAAATCATATACCATACTTAAATATCTCTGTTAAATGACAGCATGTTTTATTTTAAGAGCCTAGTGAGTCAAATGTAGGCTATACTACACAGTAAGATTGTATCTGAATAGCCGTTTGAAATCACCCCAAACCAGCACCAACACTACACCCACAGCAGCCTGTGGAGACAAGTCCCTGGGCGCAGGCAGAGAGCAATCCTATGGACTCAAGCATTGGAAGCAAGAAAATTGCAAATATGATACTGCACCTCTTGCAACCAGCCACACACTTAGCAGTTCTGACCAACAGAGGAAATGGAACCCTACTGATGGTCCAGTTTTGTTTCAAAAACTGGTATGCAAGGAAATGACATTGATTTGTCCTGCAATACACTAAAGCAGGTATGTTTTTCTTTCTGTTTCAGAAAACCATCTGTACTGGAGTCTACTAAGAAAAAAATCCCAAAAATAATAATTTTGGAATACAACACAAAGCTCACCAGAAAACCCAATTTCAATTAATTGGCCAGGGGAAGGAGACTACCAACCATACTTCCACTAAAACGTACACTACTTCTTTCTTTGATTTGAAGAAAACCAAATAATGCAAACATCAACAGTCATATTTAAGGCACAGAGCTGTGCAGAAAGGAAAATGGAATGGAACAATATATTTTGTATTTCGGGGGTCAAGCCTCCTGAAACCAAATTTCACGCCTCATCAGGCAAGAGTCATGAGAAGGTAGAATTGCTAAAAAGGTTATGAAAAAAAGGTTCAGTTTCAACAAAGGAACGCTGAACCTGCATGCTGACTAGACTTCTTTTCAGACAATACAACAGCACTGTCCATTGGATTCTCATGGACCTTAAGTTAAGACTGGTTGCCCCTCTCAAGAAGGAGGGTTTGGCCAGTGGGCAGAATAGCATCTTATCAAAAATCTGCAAACAGAAAACACAGAGCCTTGTTGGTGACTTTGAATATATATATGCATTCCTTTGTTTCCCATACTTAGGTATTTTTCACAAGACAGTAAATATTTATGGTATTAGTGACAATCTTGCATCCAAGTTATCAACACTTTTAACTAGCCCACACAGTTATATTTCTTCTACAAAAAATGTTATTCTAAAAAAAAAATTAACAGAAGCATATTAAAATTTAAGACAATTCTAACATGCTGGATTTTTCTCTGTTTCTCATCAGAATGGCATACTTTTTATTGTTTTACCTTCACTGTGGAGTTTCTGATGTGTTACTGCTGAATGAAAATACTAACTTTCATAATAAGGGTTTTGGAAATTGTATGACTCAGTCTGGAATGTATAATTCATAGTATGTATATGAAGCAGAATGTGTGTGCAAATAATATTGTTTGTGCCCCCTGCAGAATTAGAAATCCTCGGGTAGCACTGTTATAATGATCCCATGCTGGTAGCATTACAAAGTGCAAAGGTCCACTGAGTCAGACAAGGGCAGGGGACAGAGTTTCTTCATCATACTATTCTCAAATTATTCTAGCTTAAATATTTATTAATATATTAGCCAGTTTCCTCCTTTATCTGCCTTCAAAAGTTTAGCTCAAACACAGTGGATGGCTGCTCATATAAAAACAATACATTACAGGGTGAATTTGCTACCACACAAGATGAACGCTGGTATTTTCCACAATACATTATTAATTTGGCAGGTGATAAAAAACTATCAGGCTGTAACTACTGCCTCCCCAATATAATACAATAAATGCAGACATGACACGTGAAGCTAGTATGCTGCCTAAGCTTCACTACAAAGTCTTTCTTAAGAACACCTCTGTTTATAAAATGGTTTTTAGAAAGTCTTTCTTAAATAATTTCTTTCTTGATAACACCAGTGAGCTCCTCTGGGGTTTATTTGAAGTTTCCCTTTGAAATTAGAAAGAATTTTTCTGTAACACTTCCAAAACTTCAAGATCAATAAATGACCAAAAATACCAACAGAATAAAGAGCCAGGAACTCTGTATAAACTCTTGAATGTCATCTCAGTAATGTATTTGTTTTTAACAAAGCATGCTGTTTATTAGCCAATATAGGCAGTAAACACATGTATGCATCAATAAAGAAGGGCAAAGAAAACCAAAATAAACTTACTCTAATATAGATCTGCATAGTTTCTTTTTCTTTTTGTGGATTTCGGTACTTTTCATAGAAGTCACGTCTCTTCTTTGTTTCCTTCTGGATTTTATCTTTTCTTTCTCTCTTTTCTGCAGGTTCATCTGAGATATCAGAAGACAGCTGTATTTGGGCTTTTGTCTTCTCAACTTCAATATAGTTCTCATTGGGATTCAGAACTATTACTCCATAGCCTTCCTGTTTCAGAGAGTCACACACACACACAGAAACGAGAAGAAATGTGAAAAGGGATATTTAATGCTTGAAAATGCTTTGCATTTACTGTAATGCTCTTTAGAACTTTTTATTTATTTCAGCAACTTCACACAACATCACTTATAGAAATGTCTTTAAAAATATTCTGCATTAAAGGGATATTGATGTGTGAATGTGTATCTGTGCATGTACTTATACACATCCCTCAGTGTCAGAAAAGTTGCCTGTTTTACCTTTAAAATAATTTAATATGTTGTTTTATTCATAAGCACTTTATATGACTTTTTTGGAAAACAACACAGGAACTAAAACGAAAATGCTGCTTTAAGAACCCTACATAATAATGAATAAAAAGCTTTATGCCCAGCCAGTAAACCTGCAAAATAAAAAGGATTGAGAGATTTTATATATAAAGATAGATACATTAAAGAAAGCATGTGAAAATTATTCAACACATTTTAAAATAGTAAAACCTTTTGTCTAGCTGACAATAAGCATACAATGGAAAGGCAAATAGCAGCAGTAACAATGAATCAATACCAAAACTGATTCAGTGGTGTTGCTTACAAGTCAACTCTTTATGGTGGGTCTGACATTTTAGTGCATATTTAGATTTCCTGTAAAAGTTCATTGGGATTACACTGCATATTCAACAAATCCAGAGCAAATTTGTGACCTGCAGGATGCTTTTGAGCATATAAGGTGCCTCAGCATTTTTGTGCCTCAGGAAATGAGCTGATTGAAAAAATATGAATTTATGAATGAGAAATAAATCTTTAATAAATCAGCCAATCAAATTTTATTATTTTTAAATGACAGCAAATCACAAAAAAATGTAATATTTGTGGAAGATATAATTGTAAATGAAGGGAAAAAAGAGAAGCATGTGCATTTAACAGATGTGTCTGTAAAGTTAACATGGGATCCCAGGCAAAATCAAGCTATCCTTTAGAAGTAGATTTTAATAAAGACTTACTTTTTGGAAACATCTATATTAATTATCTAATGGAACAGCTTTATTCCAGCTTTTCACTTGGTGCTTCATTTTCACTTAGTCCAAGTATAAGGATCAAAAGAGGTCACCTAGCTGTCCAGAGCAAACCAAGTCCACCCCAACAAAAGATACTTTATTTGAGCTTGCTTTATTCTAATCTGTAGAGCCATTCACAAACCTTGTAGCTCATTGTGGCCACTGTCAGGTAGACAGATTGTCACTCAGTGATTTTCTACAGTTGGACACACTCGACTAGTTATCAAAATCACATCTGAAGGGAGTTTCTACCCCTTATCCTCGTGCCCTTCTCCAACGTCTGCCATAGCTTCTCCTCCCACCAAAAACCAAGTTAAAGGGCACAGTTGCACTCTGCTAAACAGGGTGAAATAGAGGCATTCAGGATACTACCTCTGGCATAAGGGATGTAGTCAAAAAAGGTCACAACAGGCCAAAGAGAAAATTGTCTCCTTGTTAGATGCAGCACCATAAGGGGTCTCCTGTCACATGATTCTCCTGCCCTGCCTGCCGTGAATTCAACTGGGATAAATATAAACAAACAGGCAAAACATAAATAAACAACAGGAAAGGGTGAAAGAAAACAGAAAGCGAAACACAAATTTTAAAATCTATCCACGCCATGCCTGGCTTTATTAATGCACAATGCTGTACTATGAACACATGAATTTTATAGCTTGGAAAATTTCAAAGCCCAAACTTTATCACAGAGAAGAATGTGGCTTCCAAACATTCCTAAACTGTACATCTCAGATGAAAGGATAGTTTTTAAGCCTGCTGCTGCTAGAGTTCTTGCAGTACCTGGCAGGCTGGTAGTTTTGGGGCTCTTCATCTTCTTGACCTGCTTGTTTTGAGCAGAGACATTCCGTGTATTGATTTGTTTTGTTTTCTACACCACGCGAAATGCAAAATTCATGTGTTTATTACAGATCTAGAAGTGTTACAGGGATCTGAAACTCTGTGCACTTCAACCTGATCACAAAACAGTCACACAAATCATCAAAGAAGTGGAATTTGTCTAAGCTATTGATTATGTAACTTTAAATTACATGACTCATTTGTCCCATTTTATGAGGACACAATGTCAATTTTTCACGTAGACATCAACAGGTGAAATATGACTCTATTTTTAAATTCACTGTTTTATATATCAGTTAATGGATTTTTATTAAATATATTTTAAGGATTGTAACATGACTCCCTTTATACTTTTTTACAATTTCTCCTAGATAGCAGGTCTTTCCTATGAATAGAATTAAAACAATTAAGTAATAACTGAACTAAGATTTTTTTCCCCCCCCTCTATTGTGAGAAAGCTTTCTCTT
>JAOTQP010001179.1:54623059-54635393 GCA_026413545.1 Cichladusa arquata
CCTGGAGGGAGGATGGGTTGTGGAAAAGATAAAGATGATTGCCCCACGTGGTCTTAAAGATGGCCCATTAGCAGATAGTATGTGCCACGGAGATAAGAGTCACTGCCCCACCCGGCTTCAACAGATGGTGATAGAATACACATTTCAGCCACATCCTGTATTGCAACCTAGCGCAGTTGTGAATCAGGGTGTGCTCAGCTAGGAGGTGGAAGGTTATGGGATGAAAAAGATAGCAAATGTTCTTTAGTCCTGTCCAGTTGGTGAAGTCAAAGAGCACTTAGCACCAGTGGAATGCTCGCTTTTACAGGGATAAAAAAGACATCCCTCTGTCGCTCCTGACAGTACACTGGTGAAAGTTTCAGACATAAATCTTTCCTCAAAGCATGCAGGGTGGAATCAAACATGTAACCAAGCAGACAAAAAACCCCAAACAACCCAGAACAATATGACTAAAAGAATATGAGTGATTAAAATGAGACATTTCTAATCTTGATTTGTACTAGCTTACACATTTCCTTAGAATTTGAAAGAAAAAGATTAGCAGCCCAGCAGGTGTTTCTAGACGCCAACAAAAATGTGTTTATTAGAATCCCTCGCCTCCCTGTTTATAATGCCCCACCTGAGTCTGAATGACCTTTGAGAAGTGACTGGTAGAAAAAGGACGAGTGACTGCATAGGAAAAAAGAGCCCATAAAAAAAAAGAGAATGGAAAAATTACTTTCAGAATGCCAGGAGACTCCCTTCTCAAGGGGACAGAAGGCCTAATACGCTGAGTGGATCCATTTCTTAGGGAAGTGTGCTGACTCCCTGGGGCCTGGGTTAAAGATGTGAAGAGAAACGTTCTTACCATGGTTCAGCCCTCAGATTATTGTTCATTATTTTTTTATCTGGTAGGCAGTGATGAAGTTGTAACCAGAAATCCAAGAGCAAGCCGAGAGAGATTTCAGGGGCTTGGTACCACTGGTTAAAGGAGAGTAGTGTTCTACTTCCTGTCACAGGGAATGATTAGGGAGGAAGCAGAGACCCAGCAAATTAGTACTTTCCTCTGAGCCTGGTGTCACTGGCAGAATTTTAGGTTCTTTCATCATGACTCAGCTTACTTGTCACAAGCCTGCTGGCAACAGACAAGATACACCAGTTTCAAAGGGGGAAAGGGATTTTTGATCAAGGCTCATTTATTTGAAGGAGGAAAGGCATGACTCCAGACTCACAAGTGATAACCTGGAGCTATTTAAAGGATGTGTAGATGTGACACTGGAAGACATAGTTTAGCGTGGACTTGGCTGTGCTGGGCTGTTAGATTTGATCTTGGAGCTCTATTCCAAAGAGGTGATTCTATGATCTTTCTATATATCCACAATACGAACTGGAAAGTATTATCTTTATGCATGATTTTTTCATGCTTATGTCTGTGTGGGTACATGTGCAAAGATTGCAAAGGTGTATAGGCATTCACTTACATGTTCAAAATACCTTTCAAATATTATCTGTCTTGATTTCTAAAACTATCTCTACACTAAACATAACCTTTAGTACTGCTTATATTCCTAGCAACTGAAGTAACTTGGCTAATTTTGCACACATCATGTTTTCCAGTAGAAGCTGAATCTTTTAATATTTACAAGGTTCCATTGGGAAAAGCCATTTGTCAATTTTGGCTCTGAAAAAGTATTTTCAAATACTGGATTTTTAAAGCCTATTTTTAAGACCTAGTAAATGTGAGCTACTTTAGATAGAGAATACTGTGACTAGATAACTCTCCATGGGGTTTAAAATAAAACAGTGTTAGAACAGAGCCATGGGTTTATACCACAAGAAGGAATCCAGAGAACAGAGAAATGTTCACAAAGAAATGTGCACAAAGTTAAAGTCACTATAAAAGAACTACAAAGACAAAGGGCAGAGGAAAGATAATAAAAGGGTTTCTTCCTGAGAAATGTATTTTCTTGCTTTCTATGCTCAAGAAATCTTTGTCACAACTTTTTTTTACTATCTTTTAAGAAAATGAGTGTGTGCATCACAAGAATAATGGGTTTAAAATTATTAAGTAGTTGGTAACCTCCCAAATAACTTGATTGATTCACAATGCCCTGCACAGGCTTTCAAGTCTGATTTTGGATAAGAAGTAAAGCTGGGTTTCCTGCAATTATCTAATTATCATAAAATTGATAAAACTTTTAAACTCTCCTCAGTAGTTTTGTAAGTGTATTAGACCTTCCATAAATAACTTTTCTGCTTTGAAGTTTGGCTATAAAGTTGAGCTTAAGTCTTCCAAAAGCATGGGAGGATAATTTACAAGTGACTTTCATTTGCAATGTACACAATGCCATACATAGAACTTAACTTTCACTACTGTGTAAGTCTGAATGTTCCGGATTTCCATTCATAAGGGAGGAGATTTTACAAAGATTGTGCTTTTGTGCATCAAAATATAGACTGTTATTGCTGAATTTTGGATTCTGCTTTTCTTGTTTTCTAAATCATATTTTTTGTGATTTTCTTCCTCTGTCTTTTTTTCCACTCTCCTTCATTTCTGAAGATCCACGGCCTGAAGAATAATGTCAGTGTATTAGGCCTTTTTCTATTAACTTCCTTGAGATTTTCTAAAAATTTAGACTTTCTGTAAATTTGTTATTTTGCTACAATATTTCTTGTATACTCAAAAGTCCTTCTGAGATTCAACTGAAAAAAAATAATTCCTACTTATGTTAGTGTAGAGCTCCACAAGTATCAACAACTAACCATTTATTCAGTCTATCCTGTTTACACTATTCTAAGAACACTGAGAAATATATTTCAATTTTTAAAAAGAAATTTATTTTGAACTCTTGTCAAAAAAGGTTCCTGAGCAGTGATACAGGTGCATGCTAATGCACATACTGTCCAAGGGAAAAATTTGCAGAACTCATAGGAAAAATATGCTTTTTGGCTGACAGGTCAGCCCCTGTGTCACTATGAAGTGGTCTCATGATGTGCTGCTATTTTTTGGATAACATTTTCTTTTGACATTTTTGATAGATATAGTCTGTTGATCACTAAATATTTATTGTATATCCAGATAAACCATATTTTCATTGCATTTGATTTACATGAACATAATGGAAGTAATATTTTGGGCCATACATGGGCCAAAAGATATTATGCATATGTTTATCTTATATTCTGAAGTAAAGGAGGTGTATTTAGATAAGTCTCCAGGGGACCTTTATGTAAATTAAACATAGTTGCAGACGGCTTACATATGAGTGACCAAAATCTGCCTTAAGCAAAATTCTTTACTCTGGGATAAATTAGACATGATTTTTATTGCCACTGTCTGAGTCAGGAGCCTGGGAATAGCAATGAGCACCTTACATGGCCCTGAAAATGGACAGATTAATGTGCCACAATTTCCACAGGGAAAGAATTTCAAAAGCTGTAAAATTTAACTTAAAACAAATACTTTAGTTTAAAATCCATAAATTGGATGCAGTTTTACTGTTTTTCCACTGGAATTGCTACGGATCTGTGAAAAGATGTCTCAGAGTCTTTTGAAAATCCAAATATGGATTTTGCATGCTGCTGATTACCTGTGTACAGGTTGACTGCCTTCCTGTAATTCCTTTGGAAGGGGTTGGTGAAGCAAAAGACAATTTATTGTTTTAATGATGTTACCCCATTACTGTATCAGCAGTGATGCGGTTTAACAATAAAAAAATAGTTTTAACTAACAACCACAAAAGTGAGTGGCTGTAGTTGGCAATATTCAAAATTTCCAAGATGGTATCAGGAGTTTCTTGTGCTTCAACAAGTACACTTTTTTTACACCCTTAATTTTATAGAAATTCTGAGAGTAAATTTTCTGATATGGAGGAAAAAAAAGCACAGAAGAAAGTGCTTTTTAGAAATATCCTGAGTTAATTGAAACACTGTCTTAAACAACCTCATTCTCTTATCAGATACCTTTGAGAGCTCATAAAACACAACCAACATTGGAAGAACTGCAAAAAGAAACTCTGTAGATTAACAGAAGAGAAGAATGGAACTATCAACTTAGCTTGTGTGTCTTGAAAAATCCTGGGAAAAATGAACTAGCTGTTAACAACAAAAGAATAATAAAGCCACAGTTATGATATACCCTTATGTGAGAACTTTACATTCACAGAGCACCATCAAATGTCAAGGAAATCTTAGCCTGGATGTAACTGCTGGAGTGCAAGTTAATGTGCCTTGAAAGTATTGACTGGTGGTTACAGAAATGGCTTTCATGGAGTTATATCCTGTGCACAGCATATGTGCACTCTGAGCTGTCATCTCTCTCAAGGACAGACAGGCCCTGCAGAGAGACATTGACAGATCAAAGAGATGGACAATCACCAACTGCATGAGGTTTCGCAAGAGCAAGTGGCAGATTCTGCATCTGGGATGGGACAATGCTGGTTTAGTGTACAGACTGGGGAATGAGAGGCTGGAGAGCAGTGCCATGGAAAGGGCCCTGGGGCTCTGGTCCATGGCAAGTTGAACATGAGCCAGCAGTGCCCTGGCAGCCAGGAGGGCCAAGCGTGTCCTGGGGGCATCAGGGACAGCATCAGCAGCTGGGCAGGGGAGGGGATTGTCCCACTCTGCTCTGCTCTGGGACAGCCTCACCTGCAGTGCTGGGGGCAGCTTTGGGCACTGCAATATAACAAAGATATAAAGCTGTTAGGTCACCCAAAGGAGAGTAATGAAGATGGTGAAGGGCCTTGAGGAGAAGCTGTATGAGGAGTGGCTGAGGTCACCTGGTCTAGCCTAGAGATGAGGATATTGAGGGAAGACCATACTGCAGTTACAACTTCCTCATGAGAGGAAGAGGAGGGGCGGACACTGATCTCTTTTTGCTGGCACCCAATGACAGCACCCAAGGGAATGGCCTGAGGCTGTGCCAGGGAAAGTCTAGACTGTATATTATAAAAACGTTCTTCACCCCAGAGGGTGTTTGGGCACTGGAACAGGCTCCCCAGCGAAGTGGTCACAGCATCAAGACAGGGTTCACAAAGCATTTGGACAATGATCACAGCAGATGGTGTGACTCTTGGAGATGGCTGCACAGGGATAGGAGTTGGACTTGATTGTCCTTGACGGTCCCTTCCAACTTCATATATTCTGTGACTCTGTGAAAAATGGCTTTCCTGTAAAGAGATTCTTACTATCTGCTGCACTTTTTGACATCTGTGAGATTTCAGGAAGTATTTTCATTTTGGTACCTTAATGCGGATTTGGTTTCTAAGTTCACCACATGCATCTGAAAATGCTAATGTAATTGCATATGACAAGGCATAAACTTTGCCTAAAAAATTCCCCACTAGGTATATTCTGTATTTATTTCACTCATTTAAGTTATAATTCAAGTTGCATATAATAAAAAGCATGTATGTGCATGATGGGGAAAACTCTACAGTACTTAGTTATAAATAATTAGTTTTGAAAGTAGAATTTGGGAAAATAAAAACACTTAAGATCACTGAATTGTTTTAGATGTTAGTGTGTCTGAGCATGCACTTTTAGAAGAGCTTACAAAAGGCAGCTACAATCCCACTACAAAACCGTGAACTTCAGAAAACCCTAGAAACCTCCTGGCAAAAGCAGTGCTATTAATGTGATGCATCTCTTCTGCTGTTTGATCCAGCTCTCCTTTCCCAGCACCACTGCCAACCAGGACTGCCACCTGCTGACCACCTTCTTGCTAGGTCTTAAACTGCAGCAGTAATTAATTAGCACAGGGGGTGGCAGACAGATTAGATGGACTGAAAACATCCAGTTTGGAAACAAGGTATAAGGTTTCTGTTCAAAGAAAAAAATTTTCATTACATGCTTTGAAGGAAAGGGAAAATGAAGAATGTTAATCTGTCCCAATGCATCATACCTGAATAATGGCTCTACTATTACCGAGCAATTTTGCCAATTTATCTGTAAATAACTGTAAGATATAAACCTAATCTGAGGAAATTTATATATTCAGGAAAAAAGTAATCTCCTTAACAGTAAAATCTTTTAGAATTACTAAAATAATCTACAAATTAGAACATCCAATTAATGCACTCTCAAAAATCAAGACATTTCTTGTTATTTTACCAAATTACTGTTAGCCTGCATTTTAAAAATGCATTCTGCTTTGTTGTAACAGAAATAGTATATTTCAGCCTCATATTTAGAAATAATGCATACAAGACTTCACTAATAAAATTTAAAATATACATTACCAATATCATAACAAACACAAAGGTAAATCCAAATAAACATTATAAAAATAAATTATTGAAGCATATTCTGAAATATATACATTGCTCTACTTTCAAGTTACCCTTTATTACTCAGTCTCTGGTAACAGTACATTTCCCTCAGGGACTGATTATGTAAATCTGTAATGTATAACAAAATGTATGAAGCACAGCTGAAACAAAAGACCAGAAATCAGACTCAAGTTTAATATAAATAGAAGTAAGTCATATCAACTATCATCTTCCCTTCTAACTTTCTTCAGCCTGTAATTATGTGACAACAACAAAACCTACAAATGTAAGTTTTGAAACTGTCTACACTTTCAGACTCTTAAAAGAACTGTAAATTGTAAGACCAAAGAAGTTCCCCTGCAATAAGCCATACTTCGTGGTAATATTTTAGGAAGAAATATTTCATGATAACAGATATAGGTCCTAATATTCTCACTGGATCCACTGTCATTATATACATCTGAACATTCAATATGCTGACAAACAGTCATGACAAATCTTTGTTCCTATCACTCACAACATTTTTGAAGACTATGGTCTCAAGCATTCAACTAAGACAGTAAAAACAACAACACAGGATCTCGCAGCCCATGTTCTCATGAAAATTCTCTGTAGTTTTAATACTGCAGAAATGCACATCAATCAAGTATTCCTAAAGTGTGTTTCCACCTTTCACACATCTAGAACTTGATAAATATGCTAATGTTGTTCTGCACCATGAATATACACATTCACAAAGACCCATCAAAAGTTAATACATCTGCTATCTGATAATTTTCTGTGTAAGGCAGTGCATTGATTTTCAACTCTAACATCATTTAGGTTCTTTACAGTCTGAATTTTTATACATGGGATGGAAGCAGGGACTTGCTGTCAGAGGTGATACAAAGAACAAAAAATGAGTTCTTTCTTTCAAAAGATTTTTATCTCCTTCATAGGGTGTTCACACACAAGAACTTATTCAGTAAGTTGCTATCACTATTTCTTATATTGGAGGAAAGGCTGAAGTATTAACTTGATGATCTGAAGAGTTAAATCCATAAGCTTATACACACAATGCAGGAAATAGGCTATTTTTCTTTTATACCTCAAAGAAAAAGCAAACTCTATTTATCTTGAGAGATCTAAGAGATTTTCTTATCTGGAATTGCCGTTCTGTACCTTATGTGTTTTGATATATAATCTGGTACAAAAATACTTCCCAGCATCAATGTGGTATCAAATGAAGCAACATCAGAACACACATGAACCGATGATTTCAACTTATCATCTCAGTGTTTTGTCTTTCTAGGGAAGACCTCTCATAGTTTCAATAAATATTACACACCTGGAAGTGGATTATATAAACAAAGAAAGAGCTAGCAAGGCACTAGCCACCATAATGCACAAGGAATCTGCTGCAATTTTCCCTTTCACTGAAAAGGCAGTATGAAATTACAAGTGGGAGATCTGACAAATTATTGTCTCATTTTCTGCTGCTGAGAGTTTGCCACGATCCCTGTGAAGCAATGTGCCTCAGCCTCACGATTTACCCGTTCGGCTCCAGCACTGGCATTCCCCCAGCAAGGCAGTTTCCACACTCCCATTTCACTGCTCTTCCCTACCACGGATCCTGCCTGGTTCACATCTGACTTTGACTACCCTGGGTGGTCTCTTGTCAGATCTCGCTGATCAGTGTCTCTCTCCACCGGTTGCCTTCTGGGGAGACTCCTATCAACTGTGCTCTTAGATGCATCTGACAACTTTATTAGCTGACTCTGATAGTGCTTCAGAACATCTTCACGGTGCACACACCCTTCCTCAAACAACCCCACCTTTGCAGTTGACTTAGAACAAATAATTCTATCAACACTTCAGCTTTTATACTCAATAATAAGGTTGAAATGAAGAGAAATTTCACACTATGTGCAAGCCAGGGGTTAGTTTTCATGTTTGGGCTCAAAAAATCAATCCTGGATTGATTTTTGTGTAGATATTGTTATTGTCAGAGGATTAATTGATGAATTTTTCATTTGATGAGTCAGGTGAAACGGGCTCCAAGACACACAGTGAGGAGAATTTTAATTTATTCTACTTCTCGGTACAGTGCAGCAACACTGTCTATTGTGATATTTTGTTAAATTTTTCCTGCTCAAAAACAATGCTTAGAGTACCTTTGAGTGCAAAGCTGAATTTCTGAGTATATGCACATCCCCCACTGAAACTTATCTGAGTTAGACGTTTCTGAATGGATATTCATTTTCGTGGGGGTTTTAGTGGTTGGTTGTTTCTTTTTTTTCTTGTAGTTTTTGTCGCTGTTGTTTATTTGTTTTCTGAGAGTGCTCTTTAGTTTTCATACTTTCTATCAGCAAAACATATTTGAAATTCAGACTTTGGAAATACAAGCCTAGATTAGCACAAGAAATCTCAATTCAGTAGAAAATATAACTTCATGCTGCACTTAATGCTAGGCTAGAAGATTTTTACCACAGCTTTCAAATGAAAAAACTCATACTCTCACATTTAAAGTTTACCCTTTTCTGTTCTAGACTTGACATTCGAAGTTGATATTTTAATCTCTGATCCACTGCAGTGTCTTGGTGTAAAAACACATGAATGATGAAATCGTTTAAGCTCAGAGTTCCTGCAGCTTATCTGCTGAACACAACAGATCAAAAGTGCTGTGTGCAAGTAAAAAAGAAACAGTCTATTTGTAAGTTTGTGCCATTAAACTATTCAAGCTCTGGTTGGCTCCATATGAAATACGATATTGAAGCAACAGAAAGGTGCACTGCTTGCTCTGACTTTCAGACAAGTCTGCAAGGCCTTATTAAATAACCTGGCATGTCTGAAGTATAGGAGGTGCAAATATATTTTCCCAGGCCAGAAAAGCAGGCAAAAAGATAGCACATTAAGTGCCCCTATAATCCAACACAGACCTCCTGCAAAGTTGAGGCAAGTTTGCCTGAGAACTAGAAAGCAATCCAGTATACAGGACAGGCTGCAATCACTGACAAATACCAGCAAGATAAGCTTGTTCAGTTACTATGGACAAAAGGATAACCAGAAGAAATGATCACCCCACAGCTATGAGAAAGAGCACATAAATATACAGATCTTCTTCAAAAAGTCACAAATTCTTCTGGACTGTGTTCTTCCAGTACCCTTCCACAGAAAGACCCACATACCTTAGGGACAGCAAACAGTAGTTCTTAATTGCTATTTAATATGGGCATTTTAGCAGTAAGTGGGAAGCCCCACAAGAAGAAGTGCTGCTCCATACACAGTGCTGTCAAAACACACCAGAAGTCCTGTCACCTACAAAATCAACACTCAAATTTTTGCTGAGATCCACAGAGAAAGTATCATTAAATGAGACAAAGTAAGAATGATCAAGGCAAACAAAGGAACAAAAGAAAGAGGGATTGAAGACAAATGAGATGGTCTAGAAGTAAAACCAAAATTTAAAGATCAAGCTGAGAGCTGGTCTGCAAGTCACTATATCCACTCCATGATATCTGAAAATTTATGGCAGTCAAGAGGAACTCCCAGGTGACTGAAACAGGAGAATCACTGTGCCCATCATTAAAAAGGGTAGAAAGGAGAACCCCAGGAACTCCCAACCAGTCAGCCTCACCTCTCTGCCTGGGAAGGCCATGCAACAGATCCTCCTAGGAGCTGTGCTAAGGCACATGAAGGACAGGCAGGAGACTGGAGAGAGCCAGCACAACCTCAGCAAGAGAAAATCCTGTTTGACCAAACTAGTGGGTTTTTATGATGGAGTGACTACATTGGGGCACAAGGGAAGGGCTACAGATGTCATTTATCTGAAATTCTGTAAAGCCTTTGGCACAGCCCCCAAAAACATCCTTCTCTCTAAACTGGAGAGAGATGGATTTGATGAGAGAACTGTTAAATGGATTAAAGTGGTTGGACAGCCACCTCCACAGGAACATCATCAATGGCTCTAAGTCCTGATGGACATCAGTGACCAGTGGTAACTTTCACAGGTCAGTACTGGGACCACTGCTGTTCAATGCCTTCATTAACGGCACAGACGAAGTGATCAAATGCATGTTCAGCAAATCCGCAGAGGACACGAGCTGAGCAGTGCAGTCGACACTCCTGAAGGACGGGATGCCATCCAGGGGGACCCAGACAAGCTCACGAAGCAGGGCCCTGGGAATCTCTTGAGGTACTCCTTTTGATGCCCACCCTCACTGCACTGCAACAGTCAGGTTATTTGACCTTTCTCATGTATCTCCTGATTACAACAAACTTCAGTCGTATGCCCACCTAAGTACGAAAATTACTTCAAGTAATATTTCACAGTCAAGTACTGCGTATATAAAGCAATCAGATCTATGTATACAGTCAACACACATTGTGTGATTCTTTCCATCATTTCCCTCTATAATAACAGTGCAATGAGAAACCTGTATTTATAAAGTTACTGATGCATCTAAAGAGATACTGGCATCTCAGTAAGCAAGTCCTTATAAAAACTGCACACCTATTTTCCGGACAGAGGTACACTTCATGTATATTTAAGGGGGGGGGTCTAATAGTTACTTTTACTTTTTTATTGGGTTTTGGCTTGCTTTTCAATTTTTACAGTTTTTCAGTTGTTATTCGCTATAATAGCGTTTCTTTAAAAAGAAGAGGAAATGCAAACAGAAAAAAATCAGATACGTAAGATGGATACCAAATATATTTTGCCCATGAGAAGTTTTTACACACTGAGGTATGTGCTGATGGAGACTAAAAACATCTTCTCTTAAAAACAACAGTCTGGAAAAGAACTGCAAAAGACTCTCAATTGCATTTTTAGATCTGGAATGACCACACAGAGGCATAATTAAGACAATTCAGTCTTCACAATCATGTAACACTTTGTCTCTGTCATAAAACTTACCAAGAGAGCTATTCAGGGAAGCCTAGCCCACATTCCCTTCACAGTCAGTGATGGAAGAAGTGAATATCTGGAAGATGATTCTCATTGGGTAGCTATTCTGAAGAACCTAAGTTTCCAAAACAGCAGCCATGCAGATGTCAAAACGGATGCAATTTCTATTCCTATTCCTGGCTATGCTCTCCTTTGTGCCTGCTTCAGCATCCATCATGCATGAACAAAGTCATCCCATAAGTGCAAGTGCCTGAGAAGAAGGTACTCTCAGAGTGAGGGAGAAGAGAGCTGCAGTCTCTTCATCTCTGTCATCACAAGCTCCTAATAAAATAAAAGCAGAAATGTGATCCTAGGGTCTCAGGTAAACCTTAGGTAAACCTTCCAAGGATAATGTGGATACCTCTCACTGCATCCATTGATAGTGCACATTTTTGGGATCAGTCCTTTATGGTGCATGTTAAATATTAAGTAATGCACCCACATGGATATCATCAGGAATACTACAAATAAAATCAATGGTGATTCAGTTCCTGAAACTAGCAACTAAAATATCAGTAAAAATCACTTCACAAATACACACTCCTAGCCCATGTAAGCATCTCTAGAGTTTAGTTTTCTACACCAGACATTTTGTAATTATTTTTTACTATTAAATGAATATTACTGAGAAGTATCCAAAAGTAGGACAAATATTACTGTACTTCTCACAAAAGAGAACTGAAGCAATTGAAAATATGCTTTGTCAAAAGTGTCACTGAACTTTCATACATAATACAAATACTAGCAGTGAAGTTGCAACCTGATAAAACTGAGATTTTAAATGAAAGTACTACCCTGCTACTTATAAATCAAAAGAGAGTGACTTCTTGAAGTTAAGCTGCTTGTTATATAAAATTGAATCAGACCAGCATGAGATTTCATGCAGAATTTTCTGGAGCCTAGCTGTGTAACTTTAAAATACACTATAATACTATAACTATGGAAACTTAACTGATACTAACAACCTGATAAAACTTCAAGAGGCTGTGTGGATTTAACGCTTTCAGAGCCACAAACAGATTTTGAGGCAAGACATTCATCCAATGTGCCACTTCTCTTGAACAGGACATTTATTTTGAGATAAGTTTCTATCTTTGCATTATATTCAGCTGAGGGATTCATTTGAGTTCTAGCCTGGGCTGCTAATTTTCATTTGTGAGCA
>JAOTQP010001179.1:54694707-54705108 GCA_026413545.1 Cichladusa arquata
GTATGAAGAACCTGTTGGGGCAACAGTTTGGATTAGTCCTGCCTCCAACAAAGGCAAATCCAACAGTGGAATTGTTTTTGTTTAAGGACCTGAGTGCATTTCATGGGTAATGTGATGTGTCCCTGAAGGAGGGGGTTCAATTGCAAATATGTTTTGTGGCATTGACTCCACTGTAAAATTTGGTTAAAACAAAAAGCCTTCTGCAATGTTCACTGGTAGATGGGATATCCTGATTCCAGCTGGGAAAGGCGTCATTTCCAGAGCAGTAAGAGTGGGGGCATTTCTAGGACCTGGAGGTTATTCTGCTATTTTCTACAAACAGGGAAGGGCTCACTTCTGGAGCAAAGGAGCCTGGCTGCATGGGTCAGACCTCCATGGTGAGGCTTTTGCACGGAAATCACCCTTTTGCTTGTGGACAGGCTTGCTATTAATATTTTTGCTGTTTCTGTTAGTTTTCTTATCTCACTGCTGTTCCCAGCAAATTGTTCTTACCTCAACCCATGATCTTTACTTTTTTGTGCCCCCAATTCTCCTCTCCATCCTATCACAGGGCAAGGAAGAGAGGGAGGGGGAAGGAAGGAAGCACCACACAGTTTGGAGTGCCTCAGTGGCAGCACGGAACTGGAGAATACTACTCCTAAACCACCAAAATGGGGCAGAACTTGCAGAGAAATAGCACTATCAAAGGAGAATACACAAAACAGAAATTAACCACTTCCAAAAATAAGGATGGGGGATATATTTGAGTTACATGCTTTCACTCTCCCTCCGAAACAGGAGTTTTAGTGAGTCCTCTTGCTACCTCCATGAAGTTCACCTTAATTTGACTAATACAAGTAACTGAAAAAATGCAATTCACACATGGTCCACAGACACCTGTTAAGTATTTGGCATCTCATCTCTCAACAGAAAAACCTCTTCAACAATCCAAGCCAAGCAGGCATTCCATAAAGGCAAATGTTCATGAATTCAGTGATACGTTCCATCACTGTAAATTTATTTTGTTGACTCAGTAAGAAGAATTTTTCCAATGACTAACTAACCAACAGCAAATACATTATAAGAAGTCAAGGCACGCAAACAATTTTGCTTGGTCCATGGTATGCAGCGTGTACTTTATATTGTATCAAAGCGTTGCTAGCCAGAGAAAATCTGGAATGTTCAATGATAAACTGCAAAGAAACTGAAACTAGGAGTGTAAGGATTTCTACTAATCATCTGCACATTTTATTTGAAACTTGATCCTGCAGCCCTTATTCACAAGATCAGACCTATTGAGTTTATTCACATGAGCTTTGGCTGCAAGATTGGACCTTAAGTACTATCAGGTGCACGTGCAGCCTATCATCAGATTTTGGGTTATTCATGCAAGAAGCTACCCTTTCAAATGCAGACTACTTAATGCTTCCTTCTTCATTAACTTACATGTCCTCTTCTGCTGCTCTATGCTTTCATTTGTGCTATGTAAATAGCCTCTCAGTCATCAAAACAAATAATGATCTTTGCAACCAAGGAGGAAATTAGTAGCAGGTGAACGCTTATTTTTTAAATCATGTTGAGACCAAGCTGTTCTTTAACTTAAAGGAGATCTGGAAAAAAAAATTTACTACTTAGCCATCTTAATTATGGGTTGTCAAGGTCATAATTCTACATACTTGTCCCACTCACACTACTCAGATATTAACCTTGATGGCAATCTACTTTACGATGAGCTGGACCTAACACAGTGAACACACTTTAAAGCAGTTTATTTAGTGGAATAAGACTTCTCTGATGACATAAAATTAACTGTATTTTATCATATATGAAACCAGAAGTTTCTGATTTAAGTGTTCTGTTTCTTTGCTTTACATATCTGTTCTACATAAATACAAAATATTATAATATGGTGACTGCAAAAAAAAAAAATCTCTATTTCGCTACCTGCTTACAAACTTCTGCAGGTCAGATAGGCTGCAATTACAAGACTTGGCATTAACCTGAGTAGGATCACAGCAGAGACTTTTATGTCATGATCCACATTATAACCTACATATTTACAAATCCTCTTTGAATTCCGCAAGGCATTGGTAGAGAAGCAAACTGTCAGTACAGGTAAAAGTTTCTTCATCGATGGCATTCTCAAAAACATTCATGCCAGTGTTCAATGACCTCCAAGTAATCAACAAATTACAACTGCCTTTAGGCTGCAAGATATGTGCAAAGTGACAGACAGTCTGCCTTCTCATGCTAGGGGTACTCTGGATACTACATATATATGGAAGGAGAAAGTCAACATACACTTTTTCATACAAAATCTCACTATCAACACAAACTATATGACTGGCAAAATCAAAGGTAAAGTCCCAGCAAAAGTTATTAGTAGTACTCTCTTTGTAATGCCAGCTAATTTCAATGTAATGATAAGGGAAGGGCTGAAGCTGACTGTTGGCAATTTCAGTAGCCATAATATCAACTGCAAGTGCAGTACAAATAATAAGCATACACATCTACTTAAAATGCAAGGAGACACGTATCACGAGTCTAATCTGGAATTTAATCTTGAATCCAAATCTCTGTAACTCAAAGCTAGGAAAAAATTTTAAAATGAGACCTTGAACTGGAATGGTATTTCTGCAACAGCTAAACTGTTGTCACAAAATTTTTCTCGATCATACTTTAAACTTGCCACATGGATTAATCATCAGTTCGAAGCAGCTGCAACACTATGTTCTATGCACTTCTGTTGCCATTTTAATTTTTAAAAAGCAAATGGAGAGGCTCTCTACAAAATTCAATGCCACAATAGCAATGACTGAACCAGAATCACAAAACTATGAACAGTTCACTAAATTGTCTATTAACAACACATATCAAAAGGCTGCAGAAAAAACTGTGTGCCTGAAATAACTGATCAGTGAATGAAGAATAAAGAGATGTAAGGAGAGGAGACGTAGGCAAATAATTTTACTTTTTGAAGAATCAATTTCCACACAACCAGAAAAATGGCAGATCACAGATAGCATATTCATGACTTTTATCAGCAAAAAAACCCCATGGATAACCAAACTGAAATTTATTAGTGCTCCAGGAAAGAGAGAATGATGCTGATACTGTAAGGTCAGGGATACATTTACTTCTTAAAATCAGTAAAACACATTAAAAACAACATATATGTGCGTGTATATATATATATCTGTATGTCTATGCACAGAAAAAAAAAAGTTATCTTGTGCAGGATGCATATATATCCTTTAAAAATTAGAAAACCAGCATGCAATGACTGAGCTAACAATAGAAACGTTGAATATATAAAACAATTTTGTACAGTGATACAAATATAACTACTTAGTCTCACTGGATGACCAGCTACATAATTGAACCCTAAATGCACATTAAAGAATTCCTACAACCAAATGATGATGTTTCAAAGGAAAGGCCTAAGGCGAGATTTTACTACATCACTTGAGAAATCATTTGAGCAACTGCTTCTTAAGCTACCACAGTTTGCTAAACACATCTTCACCTCAGACTACAAAACAGCTAATCAGATGCTGATACAACCACTCCAGGACTACTCAATTTTTGCATCAGTGACCCACTAATTTATTGCAAAAAATGGGATTTTAGTTTTGCAAAAAAATGCCAAGGATCAGCATCTCCTGTGTTCCCAAATAACTACATCAAAACCAGACAATGGAACATCTATAAATCTGTGGCTTGCTGGAAAAACTATGTGATACTGAGCACCTAGCAGAAATAGACAAACAGCGATGAGTTTAATTCTCTAAAAACACAAAACAGACAACTTAGAACAATTCTCTGTCAGATACCTGACCTTAAGCCCTTCTTGCCTTTTACCTACCAATATAAATGAAGTGCATTTTCAAAGATCAGTCAAACTTGAACATGGAAGCAAAATGCACAACACAGATCACAGATATAAAATCTCCACTCCTGTAACAAGTGCACCAAAAAATCACAGTAAGTTGTTCATACTACTGTGGGTTGAAGCTATTTTCATGCACTTTTCAGAATGCGAAATTTGCTGTGTATTTCCAAATATGGATAGGAAAGTGTGACGGTACAGGAACCTCATACTGATCTTCAGTGTTCTGTCTTGTCCAACTCACTTTTTCAGTAAATGGGAATATTTGAACAATGTAGACACACACAAATGTCCATACGTACAGGCCGTGCAACAGCATTTCTACTCAGAAGGAATGTGTATCAAGTAACTTGGAGAATGTAGACATAGCAACATTCTGTGTCTACACAAAGCACTATCGCTTTTTTGAAAAAGTATACAAAGCGAAAAGATGTGAGAAGCACCTGCAGTAGCCCCACCCATTATCTACTCCCTGTCACAGTTCTTGTAGCATCAGGAGTAGAAGGTAAAAAGCAAGCTTCATCAATCCCTGGTGGGACAAACATCTGGGCAGCTCCAGCACATTCAGCAGACAGTCCAGGCTGCCACACCACTCAGATAGCAGCTGGGCAGGCAAGCACAGAGCACCCCCAGAGAGCTGGAGCACTTCTATGAACACAGGCTGAGTGAGATTGGGTTGCTCCACCCAAGAGAAGAGAAGGCTACAGGGAGACATTACAGCATCTTCCAGTAAAGGGCCTACAAGAGAACTGGAGAGGGACTATTGACAATAACATGGAGTGACAGGACAAAGGGCAAAGGCTTCAAACTTAACAAAAGCGAGCAGGTTTAGATTAGATGTTAGGAAGAAATTCTTGACTGTGAAGGTGCTGAGGCACCTGGAAGACTTTGCCCAGAGAAGCTGGGGATGCCCATTCCTGCCAGCCTCCAAGGTCAATGCTTCAAGTAACCTCATGTAGTAGAGGGTGTTGGAACTACAGCAGGGGATTGGAACTAGATGACATTTAAGGTCCCTTCCAACCCAAGCCCATTCCAGGATTGTGTGGATAAGGCACTTGTCTTCCTAAGGCACCATTATGCACAAAGAAGCCCTGCTTTCCTGCAGATGGCTATACATCTGCCTGCTAATGTAAAGAAGTGAATTGATTTCTTATTGTGTGCACAGCTTGTGTGCACAGCTTTTACTTTGCTCATTAAACTGTAACTCAGCCTGTGAATTTTTCACTTTTACCCTTCTGATTCTCTCCCCTATCCCACAGTGAGGAGTGAGCAGGTAGCTATGAGGGGCTGAACTGCCTAGGCAGTACCAGTAGTATCCAAGTATGTAATATACCAACAGATATTTAATCAATTAATCTTCAGATTTCTATTTTATTTAGTGGTTCCTGGTATTTCTTGGTAACATGAGAAAATCAACCAGTGCGTTTATCTTTAAACTAAAAATAAAATGTTACAGCTTTGCAGTCCATGAGGTGACTAAGGTTAAAGAAAATACAGCACTGTATAATATTCTGACTTACATAGGTAGATTATATTTTATTATGAAGATGTATTAAAGTCAAACAATAATCTAAATCACACCATAAGCTATACAGCAAACAACAGAAATTACTGTTAGAGCATTAATACTCAGTAAATCCTGAAATACCTTCTAATAAATGACTGAAGCCTCAGTAAAATTATATTAACATATGTAAAAGTATCACTTCTACAGGGAAACAAACAAAACCCACAGCACATGAACACACACACACACACACTCGTATGTACATATATATACATCCACATGCATACCTATATATATACATACACAGATACACATACATGCATGCACACACAAATTATGTACCTCTCCAAGAGCTTCATAGCGCTTTTGGTTCCATCTATGCAAATCTTCACGATAATTAAAAACAAATGGCTCCCCAGTTTTAATGTGTCTTAATTGTCCTTCTGTAAAAGAAACAAAATCATTACAGTTAATATACTTCTTCATTAAAAGTAAGACACATTCAATCGATGAAAATTTTAAAATAAGTCTACAGCTAAAAATCAAGCTATTATGAATCCTTCCTCATTTTTGGGTATAAGCTTTTTAACAGAAAACAATTGTAGCATAAAAAATTGTGTTTTATGGTATATACTGCTAGATCAAGCTAAACAAATTACGACAGTGAAACTGCATGCTGATATCAAATACCAAACTACTTCACAAGACACGTTTATGTCTCAACTGCTATGAATTAACAGTGAAATGTAAGCACTAGCAGCTAATATTTGATCTGCAGGTGATCGCATTTTAGCTACAAATCCTCTACTTCAAAATTAACTGCATTGTAAAGAAATTCAAATCCAAAAGGGACTGGAAGCTGGAACTAAGGGAAAGATTTCTCTTCAACCCTAAGAACTTTCTAAGCTAATCTGAAAAGAACCATGTCCACAATTAGGGAAAATATCTTAACTCCAAGGCATAGTGAAATCAAGTAAGACCTCTTAGATTTGGGGTACACTGAGATTACAACAGCAGAATAAAGCAAAATGCTTGTTCAGGGCAAAATCACATGCTACTCTTACATTCCATTGTAACTTCCTGTAGTTAGCCTTGTTTATAGCCAAAGCTCCCAGCATACCCAACCACTGGTGAAGACATGGACTGCGTTAAAACAATGGCAACCAGTAGGAACCCAACTACAAAAACAAGCATTTTACCAGTAGTGTTTCAGCCTATTAAACAAAATACAAGTTATGATCTCAGAGCATTACAAAACTGCAATATATCAGTGAAACATTAAAAACAGGGATATGTGCAAGTAAACTTTGAATGCTGAAATGTCTGCATGATGAAACAAAGATTTTTCCATAATATTTCCTCTTGAATAGAAGAAAATTGCTTGATTCATGTAATTACAGAACTTCTACACTTTGATTCCTGACGCCTTAAATAAAATATTTAAGATCTGATGTCTGTAACAGTTATGCTTATCTGCTGATTTTAACATTTTTCTAGACCTTTTTTCCAAACCTTACCTCATTACTAGATACCAAGGAAGTACTTCTCCACAGTTTCCTATCCCTGTATTGGGTTTAAACATCCTCCTTCTCACATTTTTCATCACAACTTTGCTTTCAGCTGCTCCTTCTCAGATACATACTCTTCAAATATGCCATTCAACAGTACATGAACTGGCTCTCACCACAAGTAACAAATATCTGCTGTATTTTTCCTTTGACTTTCTGGAACCCCTGCCTTATTCAGATTTAAATAATCTGATAAAAAACTTCTGTACTTTTCCACTATAAAAAGAAGCATGATGAGGACATAAAAATACATGACTGAACATTTGAATTAAATGTACAAAAGCAAAATGGTGACTTTTTTGCTTTGCTGACCCTTAGCACATGTAATAGGTTTTCCTCCATTCAATGCAAATCACTCAGGCTGTGAGGTTAGTAATAGAATATTCAGTAACATAATTCATTCCCCAAAATTCAAATTTCAGCCCTTTTTATCAGCCACATATGAACCATTAACTCTGAAGTCAGTAAGGAAGATACAGTAGACACAGTGCAGATCTAAAATAAGGAGCTGAAAAGTGACAGAGCTGAACTCCTTCCATCAAAGAAAGAGCATCACTTTCATGACACTTTTAGTCTCTAAGTACCTTCCTGTGAAAGCCATCAGGGTATTAAAAAGCTAAGTGTTGCATAAATGACTATCATTTAAAGGAAAGCTCTTTTTTTTTTCTTTAAAAGTGGAAGATGTAAAACAGGCAGTTTTAGAAACTAAAGTTCCTCTGTTCACAGAGCAGGTACTGCAAAGAAGTAAAATTGTAAACATTCCCATTTGTTCTACAGGTTTTAAACAATCTTGAAAGAGTCACTTCCTGCAGTCTGGTATTACTTTATCTCAGAGGCTCATTTCTCACCTGGATTTTAAAATGCATGCACTGGAAATTATAAATACTAAGTCATTTAACACAGAGACTGAGCTAGCTGGAAGTACTTGCTTGCACCCATCACACACTTGGCTGCAAAGCAAAATTATGTTCCACACCAGAAGAGACAGTCTATCACATTCCCCATTCTTCTATCAACATACATAGGTGTTTTCCTATTGGTATTAATGGAATAGCTGGGACAAATTATTATCTGAAAAACAACTTCTTCAGTAGCCATAAAAATGAATCAGGAAATAAAACATTCCTTAAATGAGTGACCAGTCTTTAATTCTGATTTTTAAATGCTACAGAAATTATTTTCAGAATTTTTGTATCAACACTTCTATAACAGAAAACAGGAAGTCATAAAGTAGGCCCAGTACAACTCCACAACATTGTACGAAATGAGGTATTTTTGTGATAATTGTATGAAATAAAAAACAGGTTTTAGTTTTACAAGTCTATGGGCACTAAAGTTTAAAATTTTATTCCTTACAGGGAAGTATGAAATTTTAATAGGGACTTATAAGGTATAATTCAACTACTGATAACCTCTCAACATTATTACATAGAAGTATAGTCTTCACAAAGCACATATTACTTACTTTCATTAAAAATGTACTCAAATCCTTCCAAAGTATCAGGAAATTCAAGTGGTGGCTCATCTTTTTTCATTAGTTCATCCAAGTCTATTCTAGACAATAAATCTAAAAGAGGAAAAAGAAAAAATTACATAATACATGGCCTGTCTTTTATTTCTCTTGTAACACTGACAAAATGTATTGGCCGAGATTTGTATATTTTACAGGCAGAAGAATATCCAAATATTGCTGAACACAGGACACTCTCATGGGGAATCCTGTTCAAGGTTCAAAAGCTGGACTTCACTGCCCATATACTCATTTATTTATTTATTTACCTACCTATTTATGTTAATCTAAAAATGTCCAGAGGCAGGAAAGTCACCACAGGTATAGCGATTTGTTTCAATGATTCACTACCTCAATATGAGAAAATAAGTCTCTGGGGAATCCATCATGGTTTTAAGATAAAGTTCTCTAGCTTCAGTTTCAAATCATTGATAGCATCTTGATTGCATTCTCGAGGAGTTCAATCATCTGATGCACATCATCTCACTGGCATTTAGCAGCCGTGTGACCAAACCAGTCCTCAGCCCCCGCTTTGATACCCAGACTGTTAGACCTGAATCCTTCCCTCCACCACCTCCTTCAGTAGCTCTCAAGGTAGACACAACTCCCATCCATTTTACAGCAAGCCATGGTATACACATCCTTTTCAGATCAGGACTGTACAGCCTGGTACAGTCCCTAATGCAAGTACACTAAAACTAGCATAATCTACATTCTTTACCCTAGATTTAAGGATGTACATTTAACCAGAGGCAAACTTACAGGGACATCTTTACATCTACCAATTACTCCATACACAGGTTACATGTGTACAATGATCTCTCCTCATTGCATATCACCCACACAAGTGTTATGCTTCTTACATATTTTCTGATTATAAATTAAAAAAAAAATCAAGACACAATTCAGCAGGGTTTTGTCAAAATATACTTATCTACTTCATGAGATGAAATTGAAGACCACACAAACACTCTGTTCAGGAGTGCTCAACTGACTTTGAACTATTATTATTTTATAAATCAAGATACTGGATGTTACCAAGGAAATACATTAGGTGTTCTAAGTATATTGATTTTTACCTTTATTATTATCCAATGCTGTAGCTCAAAGAAAAGAAAGCAGTTTGAAATATTCTGAAATGAAATTTTTCATTTTCTTTAAGTTTCATTTGGCATTAATTGTGTTTCTATCTCTGTATTACTTAAAACAATTATTTTTATATTTTGTACCACTATTTTTGCTCAGTCTTGTTGCCAGTAGGCTCCCCACATACCCACCTAAGCTGAGGATTGACACATTCAACACTCTGAAATTTCTACTGTTTAAAATGTACTGAAAATTATCTTCAGCATTCTTGAGAGTTCCTTGACCTGCTCTTCTACAGCTCTTCAAGTTCAGTTTATATTTATTACAGTATCCATGACTGTCGCCAACCCTTCCTTCTGAGTGATTCCACTGGGCAAAAAGCTGGAGGATCAAAATCCATCCGGTACAGTTGCTGAAATTCAACATCTTTCCAAAAAGTATATGGTTTCTGAGCATCTCTGTGGTATCTAAATAACACCAGATACTGACTGGATGATTCTAAATTTGGCTCTGTCATCCACAGCTCACTTTTACATCACATCTGTTTAACAGCAAGTCCCATGAAATTCAATTCATGCAAGACATTATGTGTTTGTTCTTGCGCACTGTCCTTTGAAAGTTCTGTGGAAGTTCCTTTGGTTCTCAACCAAATGATAGAGAGAAAGAAAATAATTTTGTCAAAGAAGTCTCCCACAATAGGATGTAAAAAAAAACACGTCCTTTCTTCCTCTGTACTTGGACAAAATCAAGGTAGCAAACAGTCTGTAGCCCATCTTTCTTTCCCTGGTGAAGACTCCAGTCACACCACACCCCTAGAATTTAATTTCCCTCCAGTTTCCACACCTTCTTAGTGTGATTTATT
>JAOTQP010001179.1:54965756-54979194 GCA_026413545.1 Cichladusa arquata
AAAATATTAATGCTCACAAATAAAATCTGAGAAATTTCTAAGTCAGATTTAAAGTGAAACATTTTGTAGGTTTAGTTGGCATGATTTGACTATCTCATGTGTATTTGACCACCAAGTAGCACTACATATTCTCCATTTTAGATTTGCTCATTCAATGTGTTACATTGTTTCTAATAAGGCTTTAAAATGGCAAAAACCCTACTTGAAACAAATGTCTTTACAATGAGAAATAGATTTTCCATGAGAAACACCTTTTAATACTGTTACAAAATCTCCCCACTAGATAAAAAGGCAAGATAAATAAAAAGCTTAGAGAAGGGAAATGCTTTTAGGCTTGCTCTTTTATCTTCCCCTGGCAGATGCTGGTCTCCTCCACACATGAAGTTGGCTAGACAGGATTGTTTTTCTTTCTCTTGCTTGGGCTGTGAGTAGGATCTTGTTTCAGTTCATGGTATTGCATCTGTTTAAACATAAAGTTCAGAAAGAAAGTTGTCAGGTGACACTTGTTAGGAAAAAAAGAAAGATATCTTTCTTGTCTGTCAGGGGAATAAAAAGTTAAAAAAAGAAGATGTTGCCCCGAAAAATGACAGGATTTGCAGATGTGACTCACAACAGAATGACAGACCTAGAATAAGGAAAACCAACACCAGGAAAATCCTACTAGGAAATAACACTGCATGCTGAGGTAAAGTTAGAAAAGACTAATTTTTTTTGTTTTCTCCACAAGCTCTAGCAGACAATAAGCACCTTGACCATGTTGGATACCATTCTTCATAATGTTTCTTAAAAACTTGGTTATTTCTAAATGCCTACCACAGAGGGTATCGGGTACAGAGAGGGAGTTTGCACCCATATCTCCTACTCAATACCAGCTCTGAACTGAAACTAGAAACACAGGAAGTCTGTAATCTTTGTGACACTGGATGTGATTTATGTGCTTAATGCTATCTTAAATCTTGCATGCTCTCTGGGGAATGTGTACTGCATCATAAAAGCTTGTATTTCACAACCACATGACCAGCTTTTTTTTTTTAAAAAAAAAAACAGTTTATGAGCACAGTTGAACTGTGGCCACACCAAAAGTTTTCACCCATGGAAAGGAAAGGCCAAAGTGCTGTCAGAGTGCTGTCACAAGACACTGGGCAATGCTGCCTGCCTCTTCCATTATTTGACCTTCCCATTCCTTCTCTGCCTGTCCTGAGAGCCTCAGCTCTGGTATTTCACACAGTGCCCGGTCCTAGTCAGATTAATGTCCTGCTGATGTACAGCACAAGCTCCAGCATCTGCTACCATCTCACAAATACTTGTCCTTCTGCTGATTGGCCCTATGGATCCTCAGAGGGACAACAATGGACAATGCAGGAACTTCCTTCTCATTGGAAAAAGCTCTAGCAGCCTCCTTATGGTTCATGGACCATACTCAGCTTGAGTGTGCAATTTCTTTCTGCCAAAGAATATAATAGAAAATCAAAATAACTGTTTTAAAAATTCTTAAAAAAACTCGAGAAAAAATATACACACCACTTGCACATCAGACGGGACTCTGGACAGAAAGTCAAGTAGCTCATTGTTATCAATTGCATATGGATTTCGAATCTTCTTTGTAAATTTATTGATGCCTGCAAAAGTGAAAGTTCAAATGTTACTATCACAAGATATAAGATAAAAAAAGATACATTCTTTTGGCAAAGCTTTAAAAGAGATTTTGGGATCGATTCTGAATCCTGACAGTACCACTGAATGAATGTATGAATTGTAAACTGGGGCTCCAAAGGTTGGACTCTGCTGCTGTGGCTCCCTGTTTCAAAATGCAAAATTTCTAGGGACATTTTCAAATTCCTTCAATACTTTTTTGGGAAGTAACACAAACTGTGATTATTATGAGGAAGTTGGGAAAACCAGAGGCATAAAAAGTATTTAATTTCTGTAACAGAGAGGATGAACAGAAATGAGCTTAATTGGAGGACACAAGATTCATAAAAGATTCAGAAGATTCAAGAAAAGTATTTTTCATGCTAAGGACAATGAAACTTATGGGATCAGTAAAGTCTGCATCATATGAAGGCTTTTGAGGAGACTTCATATGAGAAGGAGAGAGTTTTTTGCACAAATCTCTGTGTGGGAATGATAAATAGAGATGAGCTGTGCAGAGATGATCAGCTGTGATGGCAGTGCAGAGAAGAGAGGGCATGTCTCCCTTAGATACTATGGTTTTATAATGCCTTATAATTGACTAGTAGTGTTCAGAAGCACCAAGAAAAATCATCCAAAAAATAATCAGAAAGCAGGCCTTTAAATTAGATTTATTTTCTTATTATTACACTGAGTCAGATTCATACACTTTGAGAATGTAGTTTGTGGGCTCTGGGAGCACATCTAAAACATAGACAGGAACAGTCCATTGACTCTCATGTGAGCAGGAGAAAGCCAGGACACTATTAAAAATATGCCTTTCTGTCATTGGATACTACTGGGAACCAGGGAAAAAGCAGCCTTGAATCCTTGCCTTTCTTAGCCTGCCCAAGGACAAGAAATAATAACAATGATTTTACCTGCAGGGTGTGTGAGAGCTATGTGATTGTCTCATGATATTTTGCACAAAGTATGTTTTCAAAGAGATGTTGCCTTCCTGCCAATGAGTCTTTTCTATTTTGTTTTTCATGTACTACCCTATATAAAGTGTAGTCTTTAAATAAAGCTCTCTCTCTCTCTTTTGCTTCTCCATGTTGCATTATCCTTTTTGCCACTCTCCTACAGCCACAAATGCAACACCTTTCTGTGTAATTTATCCAGGCTCTATCAGATGTAAGGTAACACATTTTGTCTTCCACAACATCCTTGATGCCCAGACTTTTCAGAAAGCTTTAGAAAGGGTATAAAACCTTTGGATGGAAAATGCAAGATTCGGTGTCAACAACACCCACTGCATGAATCCTCAGTTCTGCAGTGTAGATAGGAGATGCTGCCCTCCCTTTATATGGTGTTGGATAGTGAGTGCTCAGAAGGAGTATCTGACATTCAAACACCTTTGTTTAAGAAGATGCTTTGCATCAGCAAATGACTGCAAAATTTAAGGTGAACACCACTTCACCCATGGGTGAATTCAGGTTGTTTGATCTCACTTTATCACATCTGATTAAAAAAAAAATTCCAGTCAGCGCGTGAAACCTTGAGAAAGGAAAAGTGCTACATAGATGAGAGAAGACACTACAGGAGAAGCAGAATACAACAAGGGGATTGGTCCTTTCCAGCAGTTTGAAAATTTTCAGATTAAAATAATTATAGTTTTTTTCCACTTGAACAGCTGTAGCTGTTACCAGGACTTCAAGTGGGATTAGGATGTGGAGGTGGCTCCTGCTCCACCCCACCTAACACACCACATCTTCAAGGACCAGTAGTCTCCACTGGGAGAGAGACAGCCAGGAAAGGATGGAGAATTTCTTGGTAGGGCAGGCTGAAAGGGGCAGACAGCTATACTATGACACACAGTATGAAGAAATTTTCATTTAAAAACTTAGCCTTCCAAAGGAAAAAATGGACAGATGCTGCTACAGACCAGCTCAAACATTCCTATGGAAGTAAGGCAAAAAAGATAAATCAATGGCTTCCACAGACAGGATGGATGAATAAGATGAAATATACACAGGAGAGGCTAGAAACACATGGTGATGGAGAAAACAGTTAGGTGTTTGGAATACTGCCATTTTTGAAGGACAGCTGCTTAAAGCTATGCTCAGCATGGCACAGCTCTGTGAGAATTCATTTCACCCTGAGGGGGTCTAGATTGTGGGATCTCCATCTATGCAGTTCCTATCTGGTCTCCTGTCATGATGCAAGAATAAAAGGTTCCTAAAGAAGGGATCCACATACACTTGCTGAATAAGAAGCCACCTGAACTGAAATGGGGGAGAAAAATGTAGAGTTGAAACCTCTAGTAAGCAAGGGGGCTTGAAGTTCTATCTACATGGCCTATGTAACTCAAAGGCAGGGAGGGAAGAGATGAAGAGAGTGCAAGGTGCATTTATAATAATTTATGCTTATGCTGTCCATCCATGGTTTGGGAGACTTGGGAGCTGAGACTCTGCCTTACCTGAAACCTAGATATTTCTGTGGGAGTGTGACATTTCCAGGGGTATGAGTCCTGATCTTTTCAAAGAACAGTTCTGGCTCTACAGTTATGTGGATCTCAGGTTATTGTATCAAACCTGATGTAAAAAAGCAAGGCTCAGACCTGTCCGAAAAATGACAGAAAAAGGACATAGACAAATATTTGGAACTTCCTCTGTGTGCAGAAGAAATGAAATTTTGGCAACATACCAAGAGTTTGGTATGTTCAGTGATGCCTGGTATGGGGGAATAAGTAAAAGTCAAAGACAGGAAAATAAAGGAAGCCAATATGCTTGCTTTTGTTAGTTCTGTCATATCCTCTTTATTGCTTTGGCTATGATCATTTGAGAAAACATTCTAAGAAAATTACTAATACTGACTGATAAACAATAAATAAATTATCTGGAGTCAGTTCAATGATTTTATGCTGTCTCCTGAATTAAAAAGTTTTTCACAGAAATGTGATTGCTCTTCCTTCTTCAGAAAGGAAATCTAGCCATTAATGTAACTGAGCTCTTTGTAAGTCTGTGCTGCTGGGTAAGGGTACAGTTGCTCGTGGTGTAAGATGTATAAAAAGATATACAAATGAAAACCTGGAGCATTATTTACAACAGATGAGGTAACAGTAGCTTTTAAAAATCGGTATAAAGGATAGATATAAGCACAAGTATTGAAAGCTTGGATCAATCATAATTCCATCCCCCTACCTGCCCAGAGTTTCTATTCATTATCAACCAGCCAAATACCACCTACTACTTTCTGTCTAACTAAAGGTGACCTCTAAACAGGTTTCTTGCTGCTATGTTTGCATACAATTTCACAAGATAGAGTACTGCAGCAAAAACTGTATTGTCCTAAATGCACTATATATAGATTGAAATGCCTGCTTTGTGTATAAGTGGTGAAAATAAATCAGAGTAATATCTAGACAAAGCTACACTTTGATATATGAAGAATCCTCATGGCTACATGTTCATAGTATGATTAAGTCCAGAATGCCAGCAAAGAAAAATGCATTTTGCAGGTGAGCCTAAATATTTACACTGTTGCAATTTTTAGCTAACATGCCTAATTCCATCATAGGGCAGCTTCATGACCATAAATACCAAAAAGTACTGTCAGTGTAAGTCATCCATTAAAAAACAGGTTTTTTAAAGTAGTACAGACAATTTAAAAGGGCTTTACTTACCCCAGACAAGGACAATGTATCTCAGTGGAATGAAATACAGGACGACAGTGAACACAGAGAGGGCAACAATCGCCAGCCAGCTCAGGAACGGGACAGTCCAGTTGAATGTACTAAAGAAAAATTAACAGAAGTCAGAACCGAGGTCAGCCAACAAAGCCAATAAAAGAGCAAAGGACAGTGGGAGAAGTGCCAGTTTCCATCAGGGAGAACAAACTGAGTCTACTAATGAAGGCATGGATGCATTTGTCATTCATTAGGGAGAGCCTGGGCTTGCACCCGCTGTCAGTAGAAATGAGAGGTCTCTGAATTTCACCTCTCCCAGCCCAGCAGTGCACATCTGCCAGGTGAATCCCTGCTCTGCTTTTCAGAAATCTCACTGCCTAACCCCCGTGTCAGCATCAGGCAAAGTTCAGAGCTCCCTATCCCCAGATGTACTCGCACAGGCAATCTGCATTCCCTTCTCAACACCACGGTAGAGTAGGATACAACAGCTGGAAGACTACTGCTAAGGCTTCCTTGTTTTATCTCCTCCCTCTTCCCCTGTAAGGACAGCACAAGCAGTTAAAGGCTTGGGACAGGGACATTCCCCTCTGTCTGAGGTATAGGTGTCCTCCTCAGCCAGGTGCTTTCCAGCTTTGGGAGAAAAGGCAAGTTCATGGCTATGCAAAGGTGGAAACTCATCCATGTGCTTAAGAAAGAGAGGGCCAGGGGAAAAAAAAAGGAAGAGATTGAAGTTAGTCATGAAGACAGGGATAATGAAACAGTAGTGGTTGAAGGAAGAAATAAAAACCCTCTGGATGTCAAAAGAAAAAGAAAAGATAACTAAAAATTATTAAATAAGTGAAGGATATTTATCTATGAATGAAGGAAAAGAATTTCTGGGATCCCATCAGAGTTTCAGGACATTACCTTTCCAAAAAAAGTCACAGATAAAAAACATCCTCACTAAGGGTCTCAGACTGTATTCTGATAAAACTCTGCTGGTCACCACATTCTGCAAAATTGAGGTGTGTGTAAAGGAGAGTTAATGGATCTCGAAACAGGGTGCTGTGGCTCTCCAACCCCTGTGTTCAGTGAAGAGAAAAAGACCAGATGATAATTTTGTACAGGTGTCCCATAGGAACATTGATTACAGGGAGCTTGGTTCAGTGGATTTGTTCCATGAATGCACCGCCATCTCAGAAGTGTTGTATGATATTTATCCAGAATATGGTTTTAAATCTAAATAGTCTTTAAAGTATTACCACTAGTTACATTCTCAATCAATGTGATTACATTATTTTGGCTTCTCTAGATGAATAATTGCAGTTATCTGAATTGCAAGCCATATTTTTCATAGTGAGCTCTGGCTTCCTGTGTTTATTTGTCTTCTTTTTTTCCCTGGCAATTTTGACATGTCTCCACTAACATTATGTTAGTGTCAGTTAGTGTAGGACCCCTCCCTTTATCCTCAGGGGACACCTGCTCTTTTCCCCTTTTCTGTACGCATTTGGGATGAACAGAAGGTTGAGGGTCTGCTCGTGTTCCTGTGACTCGGCTCTGTGCAGTGGATCACAGACACACTATGATGTGTGGGAGCACTGGCTCCTCACTTAGCAAAGCTCCTTATGGGCTGTGTTAACACAGCATTCAGTACAGGTTTCCCATTATAGTTTTAGGAGCAAATTACAAAGATTTATAGTCTCACTCAGTGTACAAAATTCTGTAGCTCTCATCTGGTATATAATAGAACAAATTCTTCCTCCAAAATGCACAATTAGAACTACTTAATCATCAAGACAACTTCCACGAACAGCCTTTTGATAAAGGACTTTTTTCAGAGACTGGCTCATTTTTCTAACTGGAGAACTTGTGTGACACAATATGCTTGCACCTGCCTCTCCTGCTGTGAACACAGCCTGCCTGGAATTGTCCCTAAGGGAACACTTTCCCAGGCTTTCCCATTAGTGACTTTGCTCTTAGATGCATAAAGGGCAATCTCCTCATCATCAAGACAAGAACAGGACAGCATCAGAGGTGATCCTCAGGATTCCTGCAGACTGACCTCCACACAAGGCATAGGTTTCCTAAAATTCATTTCCAAAAGTGAATTGGGTAGTGGTGAGATGCTCTTGGCTTTCAAGGTGCACAACACCAAGTCCACCCTCTCCATGCTTTGCAGGTGACAGCTGGAAGGTGTCTTTCTGCAGCCTGTCTGACCTCCAGTAACAAACCTTGTGCTGCTGTCCACTGACCGTGCCAGAAATATACCAATACATTTCCTGCAGTAAATCTCAGAGCCTCTCTTTCTTAATGTCTAGATTTGTTGGCAGCTTTTACATATTAGGTATTAGGTGTTACAAATTACAAATACTTTAAGGGAAAGGTTTTACAGACCTATAAATAAAACTTCCAGCAAGTGAACATACGTAAATCCTTAAAATATGTAACCCCTATTCAGTTCTGTCTATTTTCTTTATCAAAATTGCATTTTTTATTATCACTTTTAAATAACAACCTCACAACAATATGCTCTTTCTGTTTTACTCAAAAAACTTACCCCTGATTTTTTTCCCAATTAATATAATTCTAAACTCCAGAATTAATATGACAGAATTTCCACTGACTGAGGGCCTCCATAAAGCAAAGTAAATATGGATGAGTTTGAACAATGGACTCCCCCTGAACAGGTAAGTAGAAGTCTAACATTTTATATCTCTGCATGGAACAGATGTTAAAGAGTATTGGAGAACAATCCAGCACCTGTGTCAGCACTTACTTCTTGATCCTTTCACCAAAGGAAGCGATTTCATCTAGGATATTCTGGACAGTGACACACACCTCCTGGATGGCATAAAGTCTATTCATAAATCCTTTCTTTTCACCATCCTAAATAAAAGAATAGGAGTGGTTGAGTAAAAGAATTTCTGACTCTAGGAAAAGGATTGTGTAGCCACCAGTTAAGTTTCAAAAGGTTCTGCGTTACAGATTCATGTGAAAGGAACTGGCAAAACCTGGCAATAAGAAAACTGTCCTGCAAACAGTGCTTTTTGCAATACGTATGGTTCAGTATATATCTGCTGAGCTCCACACAATTCTGTCTGTCACTGCATTAGTTTTTAAACACATATTTGAATGAGCCAGGCCTCTAGGTTTTAAACATGCTGAAGGTGACAATCTTGTATGTTGTGTGCTCCTTCAAGTGACAAGAGCCGCGAGGTGGAATAAAGGTAGTTTGTTGAAATTCTGGTTCCTGAGCTTATATAGGCAGAGGAAAATAAACATTTCAGGTGAAGGCACTGAGCAAGAAACTAGAAAAACTCAGCTCCTATAAAGAGCTGTTCTTTTTCCCGCAAGCATCTATGTTTAAATCCAGACATGTTTGCAGCATCAAATCCACTAAAATACTGTGGATTATGGGATTAAGATGAAGTATCACCATGGAAAAAAAATTGTTTCTCTTGATTTTTCACAGACTACAGATAAGCCAAAAGGTCATGTCCAACACTTCAAATGGGTTGTTGCCGTATTACCCTATCTAGTTTGAATGTGATTATTGTTTTCCAAAAATAAGAAGTGGAAAAAAAATTTTGTACTCTTAGGAAAACAGTTCATTAACAAAGTTCAACTTTTTGTCATCACAAACCACATGATACAAAAGTCTTTGTCATTGACTCCGAAGTTCAGCATCTAAGAAATATATGTCTCATTTAGTTTTTCTTTTCTTCCCCTGATGCGTAACTATCAGACAGTATATTTGTTCACTTATTTTGTTGGCATTTTTGCAATCTTAATAAATTAGATTGGAAGACAACATGATTTATCATTTAATCATTTCAACATCACCGGTTCTGCACTGGTGTTGTCATTTGCTGGGAAGATGTTTGAAAATATTTAGCTAGAGAACACAGATTATCTAAAAACCACAAGAAAAGCAGACAGACAGAGATGAGAAAACTTTCAGTGATTAAATGTAATTTATAAACCAAGCACTTCAGACAGAGCAAAACCACTAGTTTCTCAGGCAGTATGAAAGACCTTATATTTCACATAAGATTAATAATTATTCTATCACAAAGAAATATTTTTGTTTTCTGAGAATGACTATAATGGATCAGAACCAGTGATATCAACTACATCCAATGTGCTGCTCAGCAACACTGAGTCATTTATGTACGTTATTTCCTTAATATTTACTGCGTTCTTGAAGCCTTTGCAATGACACCATTATTCTCCTCAGGTATACAGTTCTGAAGATGTGCATCATATATCCAGCATGCTTCATTTGTCATCAGGAAATAGGCACCTGCTCTATTCCTTCATGTAAAACACATACTTCCAGTATAATGTTTTCTTGTACAGTAGAAATGAACAATAAGCCATACAGGTATTTTTCTGCTTTCTAAATATCTATATATATCTATATATATCTATATATATCTATATATAGATATATATATCCTTTGCCTCTTCAGTTTTGTTTAAGAGATTCTGTACATTTATTTTGATTTATAATTAATTTATGTGAGAAAAGAAATATGTCACTTGAACAAAACCAGTACCCTTTGTGGCATATCCATCACTCAAGCGGGGTTACATTCAAAGGTCCTGAGGCTGTTTTAATTTATAAGTATCTTACACAATAAATTTGTACCTTTATTCAAAGATTTAGGAATGGCACTCTCCAATTTAGTGCTCCCACTGAGACTTTCCAAATCCTGCTGCAGTGTGCTCACACCCTCTCCCTCCCCACCCCAGTGGTAGGCTGGAGAGGAGAACTGGAGGCACAAAAGATTGTGGTTGAGATAAAAACAATTTACTGGGAACAGCAATGAGACAAGGAAATGAACAACAAGCAGTGACAATATTAAAAACGAAAGTGTATAGGAGAGAGAGAGTGATTTCCATGAGAAATGCTCTCTGCAGAGCCACACCACGCCGGCCGCTCCCTCCGGCTCGGAGCCAGTGCCACACTTACTCAGCCCAAAGGAACCCCTCTTCCTGCAAGAGAATCCCTTTCCCCCAGCCCCAACAACGATGGGAGATGACAGAAAATAACCTCTGGGTTCCAGCCATTCCTCCTCCTGGCTACTGCAAAAATTCATCCGATCCTAGCTGCAATCAGATGATCCAAAAATATACCAGTTTTAAATCACTTCCCACAAAACCCATAAAGACAGAGACAGAGCAAGATGACTATGTCCAACCCACTGCACCTTCTGAGTTTAAAGGAATCTGTTGATGTACTCTGAGACAGGATTAGACAAAACAGCACAGGAAAGAGGAGGCTGTCAGAAGGATCATGGTTCATTTTTGCTCAAACTATCCAACTATTCCCACATGTCCCACAACTATTAACTGGTTTTTAATTTCCGGCTCCAAATATTTGTGTAAAAAATAAGCTGGACTGCACTTATTATCTTCTATCAAGATGCCATGTTATCAAATACAACACATGAGCTACCTAGAGTAAATCAAGGTTCTTAATAATTAATTTTTCAAACACTACTGGCATTTCCTTTCCATGGGAAGATGGTGTAAGAGACTGGAGGAGGTTGCTGGAGATTTCTCCTTTGAGTCTACTCAAAGTAGCAGGTGAAAGAAAACTCCAACTCTGGGTAAAAGAAAACAACAACCCATAAGCCCCTCAGGAAGAGTTCTGGGGCCTTGAAGATGGGCTGTGACTAGAATCAATTTCATCATTTGCATGACTACAACTTCCAATTTTCTGGACATAATTGTAATTTAAATAGTAGATAAAATTTATAAAACAAAGCTAAAAAAGCTTAATACAAAGCTTTATTACTATTTCGTTTGTGTGATTTATTTGTTTGCAGTAAGTGTAAGTTATCTGAAAAGTAAGAGGTTTGCTAGGGCATGGTTGTGAGCACAAACTGTGAAAGCGGAGTCAAATTGATGTTGATGGTCTGACCTGAATTCTAAAAAAGGTATGAACCCAAAGTAAAGACAGAGACAATGTTCTCCTCCTCTTTCACAGGAAATTGTAAATTAAAGACTGATATGCTGTTTGGTAAATACAGTAATACTGAACATTTACATACAGATTTTCAGCCAGAATTATATCTTCCTTTTGGTGAAACCAAAGAAAAACAAAGTAAATTACTAGCTCTAGACTATGTCAAGGTAATTTACACAAATCCTTACATAAAATCCATGTTATGTGAGTCTTTTTATTCAACAGACTGTGGTTCCAACCCCATGACAAAATAGGGTGATTTAGGAAAGAATTATATCTGTAACTCCAAACCTCTCTCCTCTCCAAGTGAAAGTGTATTTAAAAACCAAACATCTCTAATGACTGGGAAGGCGGGAGAGATAAATAAGCCAGACTCAAAAGTAGACTCTGGTAAAAGCAGTGCATTTAAGGAATAAAACTCTGAACATTCTATGGTGGATAACTGTCCTACTAGTAACTTCTAATTTGAAGAGAAAGGCACAGATCATAAGAGAAGAGTTTTGAGAATAGAAGCAAATGCTGAAATTTTTTGAGACGGTGCCTGGGAAAAAGACTTTGGATGAATCTTCCCAAAACAACTCTCACTGGCCAAGCTGGTGTGATAGAGCACCTCTGCACACACCATGGCAACCAAGGCAAAACCAGACCAACTTGTGGCAGACACAGAGAGTGCATACAAGGTCAGCACTGTAGCTGTCAGTGGTATAATCCTGTCACTTGGCCACCAGAACTCTTGTTTGCTTGAGTCATGGATTACCTGTTGTAAGGCCCCAATAAAAGGACTTTACAGTCATTCCTATACTCTGGTTAGACGCACGGGAGAAAATGCCAGATATTCTCAACAGGTCAAAACCAGACAAAAGTTCACTGGCAAACATTATGAAAACAAGACAACTTTGGCAAAAGTTTTAGTACAACATCCAATTAATTATAAAACACTTGGGTGTTAATTTGGCCCAGCCAACTTAACAAACTTTAAACCTGTTCAATGCAAAGTTACTTAAAACGTACCAAGAAGATTGAATTGGAAGAAGAAAGCGAGAAAGACAGAAGAGCTACAGAAGATCACACATAGAGCTCTCAGCTCCTCGATTCCAGTAGTGCTTAGACAGAAACTTCAAGATAAAAACTCCAAGATCAGGGAGGGTGAAGACATATGCCAGCCTGCTGCTTGGCTCTCCTCCCAGGTGGCTCACTTGGCTGGTCATCTGGTCACTCAGGAGCTGCTTAAGGCAGAGTGGAGCCCTGCCCAGCTCTGCCAGGCGCAGATATTGGCTCTAAGAGCGAGGGTGTGGGGCAGTTCCCTGCCCCACAGGGCAAGCTCTGACCCCTTCCCCTACACACAGGCACCCAAAGACACCTCAGACATCAACCCGTCTAGGCTCTGTCTCCTGTGGCCATGAAAGCAAAAGTATAGCCCTGCTGCTATCAGTAAAGAACTCCTCCAATCATCCCTGACTTTTAGCAACAATCCAAAAAATCACTGTTGCTTAAACAGAAGCTTCTGTAAGAAAACTCTTCAGATTACTTCAACCAATAAGTGGTGTCTCCAAAGTAAAGTCCATAAACAGGCACCCTGTCCTGGTTTGAAAAAAACAGGTGTGCTAGGGAAAAGCAGGGCCTTCCCTCAAGATAGAACCAATAAACCCCTCCCTCTGAATTAGTATACTTTTGGAATTAAGGGGCTCTCAGGTAAAGATATTGGGATGGGAATAACAGTTCTTTACTAGTGTGTATATATACATATACCTATATATATACACATATATATATAAAACAAGGCAAACCAAACAACAACTATGAAATTAATACCAAACAGAACAAGAACTTAGTAATAGTTCTTTTGGTTGTGGGCACTTTCTCCCTGTGGTGCAGTTACTGTCCCAGGTGGCAGTGAGCTCTGGCAGGTTCCTGGTGGGCAGGGCAGGTGTGACAATCCCTGCACATTTGCAGAGGTGCTGGGGGTGATGGTGGCTGTGTCTCAGATGGGAAAGGGGAAGAAGAGATGCTGCTCACAAGTCCTTGGAGCAATGTCAGTCCCGGTGCTCCAACAGGATGCTTGGAGATGGCAGGCTGAAGCAGGAGAGCGTCTGAGCAGGGCTGTGGGGTCCAACACCAGAAGAGGCAGCTCCCAGTTTTGTGATGGTGAGATGAGGTTTTCCAGTGGCCTTCCTCCTCTGAGAGCC
>JAOTQP010001179.1:55076983-55099022 GCA_026413545.1 Cichladusa arquata
GCATAGGGCACTTTGGGAGGAGGGAAGGCTTGTTACTAGGACATGACAACACCTGAGCTCCAATCAAGTTGCAAAAAAGAAGCCTCGACAAATAAACAGCAAAGAAAGAGTTTACTGACAAGACTTTAAGAGGGGCCAAGAGTATAAAAAGCAGAGCATCCATTTTGTAGATGAGCACATGGCAGTTTAGTCCTGCACTCCCAGCACTGTCATTTTTCCTTATTCAGTCCTTTGTTGTATTTTGTTAAGGTTTTTAATAAACCTCTGAAATTTTTAAAAGTGAGCACTTTTTCTCACAGGAGGATGTAACACAACACACCCTGGATCAAACCTTGCAAAGTGGGATAGCAAAATAACGGCATGGCTATGCTGAAATGTTGTTACAGATGTTTTTGACAGTGCTCTGTCCCAGCAGGTGAAGGAGGGAGGAGATACCCCACAAAGAGCTTTGGCAAACAAAGGCCACCATAAGGGAAAAAGGAAGAGCACGAGACTTTTCCTCCTGTCATGCCAGACGCTGCTTCTCCTGCTTTCTCTCATGCTTGGCTGCCATCCCTGCAAACTCTTCAGAGATCAGTTCTGGCCATCAACAAATCCTCACACAGGCTGCTGTGCACTACTGGCATTTGGTGGGATAGATCCAGGGCATACCAAATACAGCCTCTGCTGCATACTCTGGGTCCATCACTGACTCCAAAGGGCTCTGGAAGCTCTGGAGTAGGGCATCTTTCCACTATTTAACATCTGTCTAATTCAACCCAAGGTTGGGAGAGCCTCCTGAAGGCTCCTTTCAGGATGCTGTCTGCAAAGGAGGGCAGGGAAAAGGAGAATCTTAATCTCCTGCACATCCTAGTCAATTATTTATGTGTTTAACAAAATACACTGCACCAAATCTTCACAGACACTTGGTGACAAATGCCAGACTGCAGTGACACCTCTTATAATAGAATAAAGGGTCATCCAGAAAGCTGCCTGCATTATTTGGGAGAGGGACTCAGATTTAATAAGTGGATCAAAATTAGTTTAATGATTCCCTATTTAGTCTTTAAATCCACTCATAATGTGACATTGTATTTCCAATTAGGGAATGAAAATGTTGATTAAACATTTCTGTCATTTTAGATTAGACATAATATGTTATCCCTTTACTATTAAAACTTTTTTATTTTGAACATAAAAAGGAATTTATAGAGTCAGGCACAGGGTTTAAGTTTTTATAATGAGCCATTCATCTTCAGGTCAGGTTCCATAATAACTAACTGCTACAAGTTAGTCCAGTCAGAAAAAAATGAAATGGGAAAAAAAAATGGAAATTAGAGTAAGGGCTAAAACTGTGTCATATTTGTACAGACTGAAGCATGATGGTATTTAAAGTGTCCAAACTCCTGGTGACACCTCATTTCTAGCTCTGCCACCACAATTTCACGAAGGCACACTGCAGAGTAGGGAGCTAGCAAATACCTACTGTCAGGGCAACTGACATCACAATTAAGGCTCAGTATTATTTTCTTAAGTGCAAGTATCTCAAAACTTTTAATCAGAGGACAAGATTCCAGTGAGGGAGGCACCACACTCTGGGGAACATGCCTACGATAATTTTTACTGACTGTCTCTCTTCCTATCATGACTGCTAGCATGGCTGCTGCTGAATTGTTTTCCCACAAAAAAACATTGTCAGGAAAGCAGGCAATATTATTTTTAGCTGTCCTGCTTTTCACAGCAGCAGCAAGTTGTCACACTGCAAATCAATTCTCATGGTTGTTTCAAAGCAACAAAAATAGGGTCTGTCCTAACCCAGGTAATCCAGAACAGGGCTTGGTGTCTGGGGCAGCTTGTCTGAAAAAAAAAAACCACTTACTTTAGTCTCAGAAGCACAGCAGTGGGGATAGAACAACATCTCCAGTGTGCCTTAGGATTACAGGGACTTTTCAGATGGAATGGCTACTATCAATCATCTCTGCACTCCCAGCAGGAAATTAGATTTCCTGTTGTTTAATGCTACAATGCTTGACACAAGTCTATGCGTTTGTCGTCCCAGTCCCATTAAAAATCTATACTGTGGACAAAGAGGGGAAGGAAGAATGTTTTTATCAAACGTAGCAGAGAGAACATCTTTTCAGACACTACCTCCCTGTTTTTGACTGATTTTTAATTTAATGTTGTGCTTTAATCAGCAAATCAATTATGTGAAAGGACAAGGAATTTACATTTATGGAGCAAAAAATCCTCATATCGGTCTTGTCTACAGAAGGAACAATTTACGTCACTGTCCTAAGTTGCCAACCAGGTCCATCATTCATTTCTTTAGAGGACTAAAAGCCTGAAAAGCTTTTGAAAATAAACCTAAGTATCACTGAGCTCTTTAGTAAAATCTCTCTGATATATGGGGTTCTGAAATCACACTACTCAGAAAAAACACAGACAACTGATTAATAATAAGGACAGGAATACAAATAAATTTACTTTTAATGAAGACTGAAGACACAGTAATCAAAGTGTTAAAAATTCATTTCATGCACATTTCATTTGCCTCTTAGCTGATATTTATCACGTAATTCTGTGAGAAAGTGGAGGCCTAAGATGCTCCAGATAAATGTCTCAATTAATTGTACAGAGGTAGCCCTCTTTGAGCTGAACCAGAGCTGTGAGCTCTTTATTAAAAGCACTATTCTGTAGCCTGTAACCTTGTTCCTTGACTCCTCTCTAGTTTCCAATTTAAACAAGTCCCCATGCGGCCCACTCTAAAGGGCTTTGTCTCCCTGTCATTGTTATGAGAGCCAAGGCATCCTGGAAGTGTGAAATCAGACCTCATGAGCTGAACGGTTCCCCAGGGAACACAAGACCTCGCAGAAGGTCAAAGTCATGGGCTGGACCATCTGAAAGCGTCTGATCACTGGTCTGTGACACAGCAAGAAGGGTGGGGGCAGGGGGAGAAGGGAGCCAGGGGGCTAGAATGGAACACATCTTAATTAAAGCCCAAAGACTACAAAACAAGCTATTTTCTACTCAGGCCATCTTATGGAGCTTGAGTTCTGCTCTGCTAATGAATCTGAGTTGCTAACTATTATTCTTTAAAAGCACAGCACTTTTGCTGAAATCGATCAAACCTGTGGCACGTCTTTTCCCACTCAGATTACTTTCTATCAATAATAAGGCAGAGATTTTGAATTTTGTTTCATGGCACAAGGAAAAGGAGCAATGCATCTGCCCCAGTAAAAGAGATGCAGACACTGCCTTGCAAAATCAGCAGCCTTCCACAACCACCGACATATACCTGACTACACTGCAGAAGGAATAGATACATCTGACTACTTCCTAAGCTTAAACTATGTCACAGTGAAGGGCTTATTGCTTTACTACCTGTAATTTATATGGGTTAGGTTAAACCCATATGTATAATGTCAGAAGCCAACTGCCGTGATGAGTCCATTATACTTCAGGTTTTACTGTACCACCAGAAAATCTCCTCATATCAAAGGATGTCACTGCAGGCAAAGCACCTATCCTGCCATGGCTCTACAAGCAGCCAAATCCTTCAGAAAGTCTGCCAGAGATACCATGAGCAAGCAAAGATTATGGGAAACAGGAATATAACTCTTTTTAGCTCAGGATTTAGGGAGAAAAAAGCCATGCACAAAATAGCTAAAACACAATTCAACTGAAAGTTTTTTTCTCAGATAGAGAAGGAAACAGTAAGCTTCATTCTCAGTATCTTCCCCTATATTACATTACACTTTCAAAGAATTTATACTAAATAATACGTAATTTCCAGAAAGCTGTATTTTCTGTGATCGCAATTTCCAACAGAGCATAATTTTCATTGGTGAAATCCTTAAAATTGTGTATTGATCATGGAACTACACAGTTTTTCTGGGGGAAATAACCTCAGAGACCCAATAATTTTCCCAAAGGCCCTGGTCCTGAAAGATACCTTATTTTTCAGCTCTCCCAAAAACCAAGTTAAGCTTTCAAGCACCAGTGGGGAGTGTCTCAACCCCTCAGTGGTTCTTCCTTTTGCATATTTCCTGCAAGTGGATTGAGTGAGAAGTGTGACTTTTCTGGCATATATTTAATATTCAGTTGTGGAATGTTCCAGCTGCACAGCATTTCAAAATTGGTAAATGTCTACTTGTTCCCCTGCCTATATTCTAAGCAGAATTTCAGCTCATCCTGGCACATTATTCATTGCCTGTACATGTAAGCTGAGACCTGAACAACCATGCTTAATCACTCTCTTTAAAAAAAAAAAAAAATCTGTACTAACCTTAAGGATTTGAAGCACACTGTCTAACATCAGGTTATTGAAAGTGGAGAAAAATAACTGCCCTTGGCTATCAACAGTTCATTAGGGGCTTAACTAAAGTGACCTACTGAAGTAGCATTCTGCTGAGAGAGGCTATGAGCTTTCTGAGGAAAGGAGTAGAATTGAGGGTTTCATTAAAAAGTAATTTGTGCTTTTTACTCATTCATTCAACAGGAGTCTCAACTGCTCTTTGTTCTCACAGAGTTAGTACAGTATTACAATGCTGCTCAACGTATGGGACAAAGGAAAATTTTCACGTTTTGAAAGCAGAAAAAAATCCTTGCAATGGCAGTACAATTGCTGACTACTTAAAAGATTACAGAAATCTTTTTCCCTCTGTGCTTATGTTTAATGATGGAATATTAAGGATTAAAAAAATCTACTCAGCTCAAACGAATAAATTTTGATTTATTACTTCACATGGAAAGATTCGTGGAAGTGAAATGGGATATGTTTAGCAGACAGGAAGCACAGCAAAATAGACAGAAACTATACAGTTGTTCTCGCTACTTTTCAGACTCAGGGGCAAAAGATAAACTCTGAAAACACAATACAGTGAGATGAGCAAACTAGTCCTTAGCTTTTACTCATAAAAGCAATTCTTAGTGGTGTAAGTAGCACCACTGATGACAGCACTCTCCACACTAATTACCTAGTAGAATAAAGGTGGGTCAAGATTTTACACAATTTTTGCTAACATGATTTATTGACAATTACCAAACACCTACTTTATTTCTCACTCTTACTACTCAAAGTTTAATTTTAAATAAATGACCTGCACATAACTACAAGTTACTAAAAAAAGCTACAAACTACAATAGCAGATAATAAAACTACTTCATCCTCTTCTCAAAATATCTAGTTACTTTTGTCCAGAATATACAGGATTTCTGTCACATCTGGAATGTGCAGCCATTTTACAAAATACATTTGCTACATAAACACTTTTTCTTACTAACAAGGGAAGATACTGAGTGTTCTTCCCCATCTTCCTGTCTGTCATCCTAAATATAATGTCTGAAAAATTTTGATAGCTCTATACATCTGTAATTGAATCAAATATTTTTCCAAAAAAATTGTTCAACCAGCACAAATAACATGTTGATTTGGAAAAGTCAAAGACTGAACGAGGTCAGGGACTGAATTATCCTATTTGCCCCTGAATAACTTAATCTCTTTCTCTGTTCAGACAACATTGGATTATAAGGTCAAATCAGACGGAGGGATCTTTAGAAGCATTTCTACAACCTCACCAAAAATAGAATCTGTTATTTTGTGTGCCACCAACTGGATGATCAGTTTCAGCAATAAAATGTTTGCACTATTACCTTGTCTGAAATATTGGTAGTCATGTTAATTATAAAAAGCTACTAAAAATCGAGTAAGTTGCTCTATATCAATATCTGCTCCTTTAACAGAACATTTATTCTAGCTTCCTTTTACTTTCTTCCCAATTTTTAAAATTTTCATCAGTATTTTAAAGCAGAGATGGCTATTTTCTCACACAGATGCAGCTCATTTTGCTCCATTCAACTCATGCACTATGAAGGTGATTGTACTTAGAGAAGACAACTTGGACGCTTCTGGAGAAAAATGGTCAGTATGCCAGTAAAAAAAAAACCAACCTTTTTCTTTAACTCGCAAAGTAACATGTCAAATTAACCATTCAACTTAAAACATAAAATTAAAAAAAAATTCTTATTTCCCTTATCTTATAAAGATAAGCAGTAGCTGCAGCAAACTGTATTCAGTTGAAATGTCTGAAACCGACAGCAGCCCTGCTAAATATCTGACAGATACCAAGTGGTTCTTTTGACAACAACTTTAAAGGAGTATCTAAGCCTGGAACCTTTTATTTGCCTTGTCCCTTGGAATTTAATGCTGATAATTTTGTATAGTTTCATCTACTAAAATAAAAGAAGTTTCTTCTCTGGAATTTTTATAGGATGTCTGATGGAGAAAAATGTGTATTTCACCTTTATCGGAAATAACCTACACAGGGCTCTGCTAGCACTAGAATGACTTGTTGCCTTCCTTACAAAACTTCCATTTGTGTTTAGATTTTTTCATTAATGAGCAGAAGGTGAAAGTGCACAAACAGAACATGACCCACAGATGAACTTTTGTTTTAAACATTTTTCTCCCAGTTCCAAAACCACCAAATCTTACTATGGTATTCAGTGCCACAGAAACTAAATGAATCCTTGCCTGTGACATCAGCTGCCATCAATGCTTCTGCCCTGATGACCTTCACCTGAAGAAATCCCACATCACTGATGTTATGGAACATCATCATTGGACTCTAAAAGAAAAAAACAAAAAGAAAAATAATTCTGGATAGCAAAAGAGACAAACCAAAATTGATATTAATACTCTCCTCTGTAGCTCAGATGTAAGTTACACTAATTCTGCCTACATACTCAGACTTTTAAATATTATTTGCTGAAAAATGTGCAATTGTTTGCACTTCTTCCTATATTTTGCAACTTCAGCTTATCAATGAAAATTACAAAGAAAAAGTTAGAATCTGAATGTTTAAATGTAACATTAATTCTAGTGAATTAATCCCCTAATACTGTGGGAATAACTGTACTTCAAAATTTGAATTTATAGCAGAATATTAATAAATTAACAAAAAATAAAACAACTCCTCTCCCTGAATTATTTTGCAAGACCTATGTTCATATTTTCCCTCTGATGGCTCCAATATTATCTTGAGCAGTGACCTAGGGCCAATAGATTTACATAGTTGACTATTACATGCAAGCTTACATATAGCATATACACCTATATAAGCTTGTGAAGAACATCAGTAAAAGCAGTCAAAAAAGGATAACAACTACTTAATAACTTTCATAATAATCACATGCAGAAAGGGTAAAAAAATAATTAAAATATGCTTCAAATTCCATGGCAGAACGCTCTTACCGTAAATATATTTTTTAACATAAATTTCTTCAATATCTACATGTATTCAGAGGGGGAAGAAAAAAGAGTTTGCTAAACTAACACTTGCATTTACTCATCCAACACAGATTTAGAAAGCTTATTAAAAGCCATGTTTCACTGCTGCTCTTTTTCTCAAGTAACTAAAACTAACAAACTGGGAGTATTGCACTAATTAAGTTCAACATGCTATAATTCTCAAACTCTAGCTTTTGGTATTATTTAAAATGTGCAGAGTTTTAAATAATAAAATACTGAATGCAACTTTGAATCTGGAATCAATTAATAACTAGCCTGGCTTTATTGTTCAGGTCTTAGATAACCTAGGGGAGGAACTCCAATAAACTAAAATTAGATTTGCAAACTTATACATGTGGTCACATTTTTAGTTGGTTTTGCAAATTTTGTTCATAAATACTAGCCCATACCTTTATTTTGAAATATTTTAAAATCTGGACGAATGTTTTTACTGCCTATAGTCTTCTCTAAAACTGTAATGTGGTGAACTTTTTCTACTGCCTATGACAATGCCCAGATTTCTACAAAAAGCAAACATCAGAAAACCATTACATCAACAATTTCTTAATTTATTACAAAAGCAAAATTTAAATTTACTTTTTGGAAAACGAAAATAAATTACATCAGCGAATCTAAAAATCACAGATGTTGCTTAAATGAAATATTAAATGTCAGCTTGCAAAAACAGTATGCTTTTCCACAGAAAATCTATCCATTAAGATGTTAGACATATAATATGCATCCCTGTCTTTCTCTTAATAAGACAATTCGAACAGTTAAACCACATTGATACTAATTTCACAAATCCCAGCTGACCATTTACTGTTTACAGTGAAGATTTGACAGTGGTACAATGAACTTAAAAATCCAATTAAGTGTAGTAGCCCATATGTTACAGACATGCATCATGTTACAATGTAACAGTAATAACAGTGGTAACAGTGAATAAATTTTTACCAATTTTAATAAGATAACCATCATAAATATGACTTCTAAATACTGATGGTGAACTTTAATCAGCACACACTCAATCTCTTGTTTATGTGCTTACAAGCTAAGGGTAGCAGAGATGGTATTACAGATAGCACTGGTATAATTCAAAAGCATCTTGGCACCCCTCATTTTTACAATGATGATCAGGGCTTGGAAGCTTCTTATCAGAACTGGTACCAGAACCGAGATAATTCTGCTGTAATACACATGATGAAAATGACAGGACTTACAAAAATGTTTCCACATCCTACCCATGTTTCCCAACAACCGAAACAAACACCAAGCTGTAGAAATAAAACAAAGCTAAAACCAAAGCAAGACAAGCAACAGCACCTGCTTCCTATGATGCCACACAGTCCCCTCTTTCCAAATTTCATCCTAGTTAGCTCACTCCTCAAAGGGTGCCAGTGCTGTATTTCGCTTTGCCACCTTTGTTAGAATCCCACAGAATTTTTGAACTTTTATTTCCAGAAAGTAGCTGGCTTAAATTCATTTACTGCTCATACTGACTGGGGAGACTGATGAAAATGAATACAATGCCACAACAGAGGCTCTTGGAGAAGCAAATTACTTTAATACATTACTTTAAATACATAACTTTAAGTAATGATTTATCAGATGATGTTCTGCCTTCTTATTTATGATTATTGCTGAAGGTATCAAAAATCCACATAGTTTCTGAAGCCTAGAATTTCCATAGCAGAAGAATCTGTGATTTGCTGGGAATCTTTTCAGCCCTCAATAGATGGGAAAAGATTGAAATGCTCTGGAGATGAGTCTTCTTTATTTTTTTAATGAAAGGCTGTATAATATATTTTCTGTATGGCTGCAGCAGCTGTCAGGAATAGCATCTCAGTTCAGCTCTATTATGGGAGAAGCAATACCCCATCCCATGGCATTGAGATACACTGAGGGGCTAGTACTGATTGACAGCTTGTCACCATGACGTCTTATTCCATCTCTGTTATGGAGAAAATTAATGTCACACCACCAGCCTTATGACTCGCTGTCATCTTAGAACTGCTCACCTTTTATCAATGCTCTAAATAACATTTCAAGCCCATCGTCTCACAGTGGACAATCTGGTCAAGGGACATTAAATCGGATGACTGTGAAATGTCATAATAAAAATGGAACGCTAACAACTTCTCTAAACTAGCTCCTCTGGTTTTTAAACTGTGACAAGGGGGACCATGAGTTCAGCACACCAGTTCTGAAAAGGTCATACAATCTCACTTGGTCTGTACCCATTAATGTGCCCCCCTCCTCACCCCAAAAGGAATTAATCTTTTCAGACAATTGTGGTAAAATAATGGTTCAAACAGTAATGCCTGTTTAATTTGTAAGGCTCTGATGTTCAGCTACAAATGGTTAAGTGACAGTAATAGAGTCATTTTCTAAGGCTATTTGATCTGAAGGCAAGGTCAGCTCATTAACTGTTTTTGGCGGTAGAAAGCGTGCAAAATACATTTCTCAAATGGAAGCTAGATTTTTTTAGGAGGAAATAAACCCAAAAATACAGCCACTCAACAGGGAACTCTACATTTTGCTAATTGCATGTGTTGCCTTTGTATTAGTTCTGAAGTGCAGGTATGAATACCAAAGTCAAATTGAACATCAGTGACAATAAACTACTTGAATTAAGTTAATCCTGGTAATTTCTTTCTTCTGCTGGTAATTTTAATAAAAACAAAAAAAGTATGTAAATGCCACAATTTTCAGAAACACATAATGACAATATTAATATCTTCCTAAAATGTGAATGTTTTCAAATGCATACACTGATGTAAATATGTAAATGGACACATATCCTTGTATTTGCAAGAAACAGGAATAAACCAGATCAATCTTATGCCACATAATTACGCTTTACACTGGGGACAAAAATTTGAGGATTTAGGAAAAATGATTAACAGTACAGTTGGAACATGTTTCTGTACTGCTACTAAAATAATCAAAACCATCAGTATCACTTGTCTGCCATATCACCACACAGAATAAGCCACAGAAATATGTTACTGTTGCTGTTGGTAGCAGGAACTACGGCACCTCAAAAACACATCCATCAAAAAAATTATTCTACTTATAGACATCTATTTTGACAACCACAGACTGTCTTGGTGGGTTTCAAAATATGCAGTAACTCCCTTAATTGTAATTATTTTTCAGAGATGGTGGACGAAGCCTTAGCCTTCAGTTCATTTTGGAATATTATATTTAGCCTCACTAAGTCACCTCTATTAAATTGTGTTTATGATAACACTATTGGTGTATGAGTTGTACAAGCATTAGCAGACAGCTGATTCAGTGGAGATAGACAGAATAAATTTGCTGAAGCACACATCCTGCTAATCTGCTTGAAGAATATTGTACAGCATTAGTACTAGGACTTCATGTTATCTGCACAGCCTGATAAGGTACATCTTTATTAAATTCAGTTATTGAAAGGATGTCCGTCATGGAATAGGAATATTTTAAAATCTTAAAAATAAATTAAGCAGCCTCTTTGATAGTCAGAGCTTGGTTTAATGGTTGAGTGTCTAGAGAAGCCCTTCTAAACACCTGGCAGCATTGTACAATAAAAGCTTTGTAATTGCAAGTGGAAATAGCATTTTTTCTTTCTTTCTTTCTTCGTGTGTAGCGAGACAGTTACTTTTAGTGATTTAGGTATTAGCAAATGCTGGAGTAAGAGCTCCCCTCTCTGTTCCTTTGATAAAACTACAAAGATTCTGTGTAATGTGAGGATGCTGGGAAATTAAAATAATCTACTTCAGAATATTTTAAAACGGAAACGTTGGAAACAGTTATTTTGATGTGCTTCAGCCTCTAATATGAAAATAAAAAATAAGTTTTCTTGCTTTTAACAGATGATAAAAAAAAAGCTGAAAACCATTAGCACCTGAAATTATTTGGCATAAACATTGCCTAAGTCACTTTGTGCTTGGTAAAAATTATCTGCAAGGCAGTAAAATTACCTTCATTATGCAGCACCATAGCAAACAATTAAAATACAATTTAAAAAAACTCCTTCTTGTTTGAAGAGCATTTGTAGCCTTCTGGATGTTACCATTCCAGCTGTAAGCATTTGTATATAAATAACTAAATGATTGTCATTGGCTAGGTGTGATTAGAATAGAAGAGATACATTTGGATTTTTCCTCTCATTATAGTTATTTTTTATATATGCCAACATTTTGCTAACAAAGGATGAAAGAGAACTTCATACATATCTCTTCAGTATCTCCTCTCGCTCCTTCTGGTCCTCCAGGGAGTTGATGGAGAGGTCAGAGATAGTGACTGCTGCTGAGGCTGTGAGAGTGACCAACAACACCAGGTATCCCTCTCCCTCCTCTAGTGGCATCTCCAGCTTGTGGGTTTGCTCTTTACTCAGGGTTGACAGGTCAATCTGGCACCTAGAAACACACATTCTCCATTAGCATGTGTTTTTTCTCACATCAAACAAGAGCACATTGGCTCACTTGCATTTAAATGGACAAAAAACCCAAGTAAGCAAACTCCCACCTAGGTTCAGAAAAAAAAATCTTAATTTCTCTTCAGGTTTAATCCATGCCACTTCTTCTATTTTTTAAAGCTTCACAAACAGTTTTGAAATCATGTTCATAAGAATGTAAAGACACTAGTGACAAGATTAGCTAATATTCCTTATTCAAATGAAGTCAAAGAAATTTTTTAAAAATCCAGCTCAGATGCAAATTTTGCTTTCAATTACACCTCTTGTATAGATATAAAACAAGTTTTCACATGAACAGTTTTCATCTAACAACAGTAAAAACCCTTTCTGAAAAAATAAAATTCTACATGGACTTAATTGTGATAGCATAAAGATGACTAAGCATGGAAAAACTCAAGTTATGCACCTCCTGAAAGGCTCAGTTCTCATGCAGAAAGCTGTGTGTGTGTCAAATCCTCATGCTGGCACCCAGGGTAAAATCTGATGCCACAACCCCCAATATAATAAAATGTCTCAGGCTGTAATGAGCAGAGACTACATATAACTGTGCAGAGCATGTGCAGAGTGGCTAGTGCAAATTTTCCCTTCAAATTTTTTTGTTTGATCCCCTTCTAAATAACTCTGGCTATACCATACACTGAACTAATGAAGAACAATTCCATATGTGCCAGACAGCAGAAACAGCTTTGCAACATCTTTAGAAATATAAGGCAAAGCACGGAAGGAAAAAGAGTATCTCTGCTACCCAAGAGCTGATTATAACCTTTGAAACAAAACAATAATATTTTAGTGTTGATTAGTTTGTGCACAGCTTAGATGTTTTAGTACTTTAATTTGTACAATGTTCAACTCTCCTAGATTGCAACTCCGAGCATGTACAGAAATTCAATGTCAGTGTCAAACATAATGCCAGCTTGCATTGGACAGGAATTTCTATGAAAAAGCACTATTCTGAATACTTACAGCATCCCAAAATGAGTTTTGCCAACTTTTTGCTCTAAATAAAAACCCCAGAAATATTGAAATAAAACAAAATTTTGTATTCTATGTATTGGTTAGCCACTGTATACTTTCAACAGCACTTATTTAATGTGACAAGCACATGTACTATATGCCACTAATTCAGTAAATTATACATCTAGCAAACTCTTTTCATGAAATGTCAATTCTGAAGACAAAGACAATGTGGTCACTGCAGAGCCAATACACTGAAAAAAAGGTGGCAGACATGAAAATATAGCCATTTAAGGAGAGGAAATAGCCAATTATGGGAATAAATGCAGCCTCGTAAAATGAGCATTGTGCTATCACACGCAGATCAGATTTACTACAGGAAAACTGTCTTTTGTTTTTCTTAAGACATTTACTGCCTGTTGTGCCGTTCACTTACCTAGTGCAAACCTCATACAGAAACAAGATTCAATTACCTTACAACCAAAAATATTGTAACTCATATAGATACTCTGAGCTTTATGCTTTTCTTCTATTTTGAATTCTTTGTGATAGGGAATGAGAAATTAAATTAGCAATAGTAAGGAAAAATAAAGCTGTTGCTATCAGTGCAGGCTGATATTTAATACTAGCTTCATACATGTACATAAATGGTCAATTCTTATTTAGGATGCAGTGATGAATTTAAAGCCCTCCTTAAGAAAACAAATATTGTAATCAAGCATTCAAAGCTTGATTAGTAAGTTAAAATACCCTTGGTATTAAATATTCTTCAATAATTTATTTCAAAATAGATACCCCTCAAAAATAGGACCCAGAAACAATATTGAGCCTTCAACCAACAGACATTTAAAGAACCAGTCTAAACTATCTTAAAATCAGTAAAAGAATCAGAAAGCCATTATGACAGTAATGGCTAGATAGACCAGTAATGATAGACTAGTAATGCAGAAATAATCCACCCCTTACTCAAAACTAGGCAACAAAAGCTACTCCACATATATCCATCAGAAAAAAGCTATGAGTGTAAAATTACAAGGTCTACATCAGGGCTACTAGATCCAATTTCTTCAATTCTTGAAGCTACAATACTTAATTACATGAGTAATTTCTTTTATTTAGACTAAAAGAAGCAACTGACAATTTGATTTTACCTGTGCACTTTTCCCGCATCAATGAAATATTCCTAATAGCACCACATCTAGAACAGATTAACTGAGAAATATCTATCTATCACCTGCTTGATAAATCTTTATGAACAGGCCATAGCCAGCTTGTTATTTCCTAAAATCATACAGAGGTAGGAAGTGATCTGGAAAATTTTTTCCAGTAAAAGCCTTAACCATTTTAAAGGAAAATTATTCTCTCAAGGACCCTCAGAAAATCTGATAAAAATATAGGGTTATTCCATTAAGGACTGTCACCTTTGCGCTTTACAGAAGTCCAGGTTAAGAGCATCTTTATGCGCACATGGTCAGGTGAAAGCAGATTTCTCAACCTGTGCCAAGTGCTCTGCCCTGGCCTTGCAGGAGATGCAGCTCACACGTACCTCACTTGAAAGTGCTGAGGCTCAAGGAGCACCCAGAACAAAGGGAACATATTTACAGCACATGCCCTTCAGTAAAATGGCAAGACTTTCCAATCTACAGACACTGTAAGAAAAATTCCAATATTTTCCCCATTAGTAGTTGATTTTTTTCTTGATAAAAAATCAACTTGGTTTGATTTCAAGCAAAATTAGCCTAAAAAAAATTAAATAAATTTTTGTTAATTCTACTCTGTCCTGACTAGATCTTTGTACGGGACCAAGAAAAGTGAAGGAGTCTGGTTTTATTAAGGTATTACCTAAACATTAACCCCAGCCTAGAACAATCTTGACAGACTCCAATAAGAAAACCACAAAACTCCTTTTTGTACTACATTTCCCTAGAAGGACTGAAGCTACCAAAAATAAGCATCTGTTTGGAAAATATCTGCTTTCCAAATACAAATATCTTTAGAAAGCTCAAGCTGACAATGTCCCTTTATATTTTACCGAAATTCTATTCAAGTATTCCAAGCTTTAATGCTTTAGCAATGCTGACTTTTTATATCAGTTAAGATGTTCTCTAAAAAGACATTTGTTTCCTACAACTGTGTCTGCATGGAGGACAAAAATGCTGTGAGGATCAAGGCGAACTTGTTTGTTACTTGAAAGTAGTGCAGAACGAATGAGAAATTTTTGTCCCATTTTCTCAAACTGAGGACCACAAAAAATTACGGCCATTTTGAGAAGGCCATAAGCTGCATATGATCAGCAACTGTCACACAGAAAACATGAGGAAATAGTAACTTTGTACAATGCTGTTTCTCAAGGAATTATTATTTACATGCTGCTGCTAAAGACAAAGACGTTTTTCACCTGTAATGAGATCAGCCTGAAGAAATACTGACAAAAAATTGCCCTTAACTCCACAGACAGATTTCCAAGCATGAGTATAAGTCACACTGCTGGTAACTGCAGTTTTTAGGGCAGTGGGAGTTTTTCTGTATCTTCCATGCTGTCTGTCCCCTTCAGTGCACACTGGTTTCAGCACTTCAAGTGGTGGGCAGGAGCACTGGAACAATTTCCCTGGCTGGCTAGCCTTTCGGAGAGGGGTATGTATCCCACCTATCAGTTCAGCATGTGAACACTACCAGGCACCATGCGTAGCTGAATTTCCAGGTCTTGAGAGATCAGAAGGGAGAAAAACCACCAAAGTGCATCAAGCTCATGTGCCAAAGTTAGCACAGATGAATTGCTCAAAAACAGGGTACAGCTCCCATGGAGGAAGATTTGAAGGTTCAAGGGGAATCTACCACTTGTCTGAAACTGTGTTCAGTGTGTTAATCACACAAAATTTTAGAAATACATTTCAGATTTATTTTTAATTTGAATATATCTGGCCTTTGGTTCTTTTTATGCCTTTCCTTACCAGTTGAAAAACCCTTTAGTGTTTCATGTTTTCTTCTAGTGAAGGAACTCATACACTATAATCATATCTCTTCTTGATCTTCCTTTTGATATGCTAAATGCCTTCAGCTCCCTATACATCTCCTAGGAACATATCTCCTACAGCCCTCAAATGACTTTTTGTAACTTTTCTGATCCAGTGAAATTCTCCTGCATCCTTTTTAAAGTGTGGAAGGCAGAACTATATGTAGTATTTTATTATCAGCATGTCTAACAGGTAAAAATCACCTCCCCTCTTTAGTTCTAACAGAACCTGGAATGTAAGACTGTGTTGGCACCCTGGTGAAATATTCTTGCTAATGAATGAATTACAAAGGTAGCGACATGACATAGAAGGCCTCTTAAAAGCCAGGTGGCCAGGCAAGTGAGAGACAGCAGATAGTGAGATCGTTTTCTCACATGACAAAATAAAGCATAAAAGAGGAACTGGCACAATCCTAAGTGATAGGGACAGAAAAGCACCACTCGGCTACAAACCAGGCAACTTAATTACCATCATGACTTGTTCAGGAACACAGATTTTTTAACTCCACTGTGATCCAGTTCTATGCTGCTCCAAAGGATGCCAAGGAGAGGAAACTGTGTGATTCCACAATTAGAACTGAGCTGGACACACATCAGAAGCAGCAAGGCATGAACTGCTACAATTTGTGAGACTCCATATCCTTTATGAGCAGATTAAAATGTTCCAGCAAAACCAAGAAACAAAAGGAGAGGGAAAATTTTGCAAAGCACTAGCAGAAAATGACACATCTCAGAAACACTGAGTGTTGACTGCAGTAATGTGAATTTCTTGGAAGAATCAGAGCGTGACATTTTTAACTGTAAAGATAATGAGAAAGAAATTAAATTACGGAGTCCATAATGTGATGCTTGTGGTAAGTGGTTGATAGAGGTGTTAGATTGAAAACCAGGGAAGCTCCCAAAGGGGTAGGAGACAGTATCTCAGCAAAGTAGGACACTAAGGACAAGAGTGGTGCTTAGCTGGGAAAGCTGGAGAGGATTCCCTGGGCAGCAGGGAGAGGAGACCTCAGCAGGACCTGAAAAACTGTCAGTTGCCATGTAGCAACACATGGAAAGCAGAAAAGAGCCCTGCAACTTGGGGTAAGTCAGTCACGGCAACAGAAATATGAGAGCACTAAGAAATACAATTTCACCAGTCACCAAGCAATGCCTGAATACAGCATTACTGTTTATTGCTTGCTCAAAGAAATACAGTCCATGCTACAATAACCTGCTGATGGATTTTGAAACGACAGATTAACTTTTTCCTAAACAGAGTTCTTCACTATAGAATTACAGATTTACTTTTGATATTGCACAGGCAGAAATTACTTATAATTGGTTTCTGACGTGATATTTCTTAGGTTGTCCCCATGGCACAACCACATACTACAGGCTGCTAGTGCTCTCACCAGTACAATTTCTCTACAGCAAAATTAACACTTTCATCTGCTAAATCAGTCTACTGCTTTGATAAACATTATGTCTCCCTATGTAGTTCNNNNCTCACTAGCTGGCCCAAGAAATTTTGCAAGAGCTTTCACACAGTTCCAATCTGTGCCTTTCATAAATCGTCACAAAACCCTATCTGCACTCTTCATCATTTTCTACACACTGTCATGCACCTCATGTCTAAACTGGCCATTCCATATTTCCATCTCCCTTCCTCTTATTTTGCCACTATTCAAGAAGTAGACTTCCATATGTGAGAAGACATAGGATTCATAAACAGCCCAGCTTGCATGCAGCATTCTGTAACTCAGCATACGCTGGAGAATGCTATCAATTTCACATCAGAACAGGACAATAACAACTGTCAGTAAGAGTTGTAAATAATAAAGTATCTGGTAAGAGAAAGTTACCAAAGATTTGTGAGCAAAAACTGAAACTCTTTTGGCTTTCTAGCAGAACAAAAGTGCCTCTGCATTAGTAAAGATGTGCTGAGACAGGAATAAATAAGGTATGGAATACCTAAAGGCCAAATTTTGAGATGCAGTATTACATCTGTCTCCTTTTGACAACAATCAGAAATGGAGATGGCTCAGCACATCACAGGATTTTTCAAAGGCATATCTGGCAGTAGCATTTTCAGATTTTAATGCTGCAGGCATAATCTTTATTTTACATCAAGAAATGCATCTGCAATTAATTAAACTTTAGTCATCGTGTATAATCAACAAACGATTATACACACAGACTAGTGGTTGTGTGCTCTTCTGTGTTTGCACAGAATTGCTGTAGCCCACACGTGCACACAGCTCAAGTCAAAATTACAACAGCATATTGATCCTTATGTTTACGTTTTACTGTAATACATATTTCCAAAGTTCCACATGCAGAAATTTTCAAACTACAATGCAAAAAACATTTTTGAAAGACCAGCATTATAAAGTACTTTTTGTATTTCCAGAGGAAGCCATCTTGCTTACAGAGTTTTGCAAAATTAAGAAAACTTCAAGACTTGGCAATTTTAAGAATAACATGAACTTCACAAATACTATTCCAAACCTTCTTCTTGGGCAACAGAAAGTTGCTAATATTTTAATATAAATTACAGTCTCCACAACATCTCTGGAAAAAGATGTGTTCCTGTGAAGAAACAAGTGCAGCAGCATATTTGGTGTCCTTCACCCAGGACATTTACATGCATGTTGGAGTATTCATGTACAACTCAGTTCTCTATGATAATGCTCAGTCCTCCACAGCAAAATTACAAAAATGTCACTGAGGGGAAAAAAAACCTGAACCATTAATACTTTATAGTTTTGTATTTTTTTAAATAAAATCTCACTTTAATTTAGAAATTTGATAGCATATTCCCATGTCTTCAGATTAATCAGAGAATCACAGTCATGTATCATTTTTATTTATGCATACCCAAAAACCACTCTATGGTTGTTACCACAAGAAAAACCTAAACAAACAAGGTATAGCAGATTATGTATTATAAATTTAAATAGGTAATTTTCAGTATTTTAACTTTTGTATTTCATAACATCCATTATATGGATGCTCACAAAATCAATCTGAGTATTTGTGCCAATATTTAAAGAGATTATAGGAAATTACACTTTTCTATAGATAAAATTAATACATAGCCTTAATGAATTTGCTACATACAAGGTCTTTTTTTCTTAATTGCATCAAATGGGAAAAAAGACAATAGCATCTATAAATACCTCTGAAAACAGATACAGATGAAGCTAGCAGTAATTTCCTGGCCCAAAATAAATGCAAAAGTCAATGTCATTTTAAAGAAAAATGTGCATTTTTCATACCAATTAATAATGCTATAAATCCCACTGCACTGGATTGCAAATAACTTCAGCTGAATAAAATTGCATGACATGGGATTTACTTACTCTCTATGTTCACAGAAACAACTTGTTCTCTGACAGCACTCATTTTTGGCAATTTATTGCAGCTGTCAGCAGCCCATTTGTTCAGATTAGTGCCATGCATAAAGGTGTAACAGTCATGAGGATTTATTAACTGATTACCGTAAAGGTGACAGTCAAAATTGCCTTCAAAAACATAAATGATAAGAAAGTTAAATAATTACATGATGATTAAAATCACCTTCATTTTTATCTTAGTATTACTACGTAAACTCACTGCAGTGCGTTTTTAATCACAGGAGCATATTAACTCAATATAAAATATAAATTATTTGCTCACAGCAAAAACTTGTGAATGTTAAATATATTCACACTGAAAAATATATACACATACATATTTCTACTTATCAGATGAAGCAATAACTAATGCCACTTATGCAAGTCTATATATTTCTTTAAATGTAAGAAGGTGCCCCATGTGGCTTCAACACCTGGTGCTTTCCCTAAAAAGAACTTCTAGACCTCCTTTTTTGGTCCTGGAATGTTGATTTTTTTTTTTTTAAAAACGCTATATTCAGAAGGATGGCAGAATTTATCTCCTGTAAAATGCAGCTCAGTTCTAGCCAAGAATAGTGTTTTCTCATACAAATCAGCACATGATTGGAAATACATTTTCTTCCAATCTCTTGTATGAGGTCTTTTCCCAGGCTTTTGAAATATTGAAATAAACACTGAATTGGCTTTAGTGTTGAGGTTTTTTAGAATATTCTGAGATGGAAGTTCACAAGGTGCTACTACCTTTAAACTCTCATGGAGAACGCACACAATTGAAATTCAAATGTATTTTATAAACACAAAATGCTCCAAGTTAAGAATGGAAATCAACCAGTCAGCATTTCATTTCGGACACTGCCATACTGAACACGCCTGGGCATCAGGATGAAGACAGAGCTGTATGCTACTTCTGTGACAGACGTCTCCTTTCACTTTTCTGAACTAGGATGCCATGCTGCCACTCACCCTCTTAACACCTTCCACCCTCGCACGAGGAAGATCTTCCTCCCTCTTACAGGGGGATCTTACAAGCCACCCCTTCCACTTCCATCTTCACCACCCCAGAACCAGAATCCTACTTCCATGCCCTCAACCTTCTTGAACACCTTTCCTCTATTTTCCTGCCCTCAGAAATGGATTGCAAGCCCAACCCCTTGCAATCCGAGCACACGTCATTGCAACCATGTTACATTCCCACCTCTCACCTGCTCTTACCATGCTCCAGTCTAACAAGGACAATAATATGTACAAAACCCACAAAAACCTATGTTCTTAATTTCCCTCTTCATTTATTTCACAAAAGTGCAGCTTAGACACGGTATCATTCTGGGAGAGTTTACAGAGTTTTTTTATTCTGGTTTGGAATAAAATTTGCAAGCAAGTGAGCTTAGCCTACAGAAAAAAGGGTTTTCTCTGGTATTTTCCAGAAAGATCCTGGAATTTTTCCCTTCTACCTTCCACCGGGGAAATATTTTCTCAGTTTGGTCAGGTCTTCAATGTAGTGTGCCTTCTCTCCAGACATATTTTGGCCAGCCAGAACATCTTCAAGAAACGGTTGCTTTCATTTGCATTTAATAGAAATATTCTTATATAACATTACAGCTGCTGCTCGCACATTATTCAAGAAAGCAGGAAGATCGCAACTAGATGAAATGGATTACCCTCCATTCTTGAGCAATGATAGAATGCTACCAGGAAGTCTTTTGTTTCCCTCCCACAGCCTCATTTTCACTTCTTCTGGAACCTGAATCAAAATATTCAATTTATTATGTGTATCTTGAAAGCCATAGAGCCTTAGTTATGGAGCACGACTCAGTTGTGCTTTTAAAAACTCATACACACTTACCATAACACACACACAGAGCAAGTTTGTACCGTGAGCATCAAAATATTTCCAGCTTTTAGGAACAGCCTTGAAAGAGAAAACTGGGGAAGAGAGGTCAGCATTAAGTGCAGCTGTCAGGTGCTGGTGATTTTTATCTGCAGTGACTGGAAAAGAATATGAGGGAGGGGGAATATTAAGACCTATTTCATATTCAGATTGAGCTCGACAAATGATAGTTTCTCATGGAAATCTCCTTGGAGAAGAATTTTTTTTGCAGGTTACCTTACTAGAAATAAGGCACCAACAGAAGGTGAAATGAGAGAGTGTCTTCAAGGACAAACTGAAGACGGATTATATGCACACCAACAGAGGGGTCAAAAAAATCACGAGCAGCAAGGTTTCAGCAAGTGATGCTTGGATGATGATGCTCTGAAAAATCACTCACGAAAACTTTTGAATCTCACCAGATTTTCATAAGGTTAGAATGAAAAAGAAAAATGCAACAATTTCCCAAGCTATTTAACATGCTGACATAGGACTAAATTAGTACATTACTTCAGAAAAATGTTGGTAGTTATCATATAACATGTGAAAGTGATAGTGAAAGCACCTCCAGTAAAAACAACCAAAATATATAGGATTAATAATTACCAATAATTAACATTATTATGACTGCATGGATATCAAGGAAAACATGAAGTAAACAACTATCTGAGCTTTCCAAAGAGCACCTACTTTGTAATAGCTATAAGCACAAGCTGGTTTTTTTCTCTATTAGCTAACAGTAAATGCCACCTCCTATTCTGCAAAATGAAGCATAGTCATACAAATACAAGCTATTTCTTGCATATCCAGACAGATTCATTTTTCCTGAATAAGAATTAGGTGAATGATTCTTTGTCCCAAAGTATATGTGTAGTCCTTCAACTCTATTTTCATTTGCCCAAAAGACTGGTATATAAATTTAGTCTTATGCATCAGGTCAAGAGTTGTTTCTCCTCCAAGCTGGATGTTGCTGCATGGAACCTCCTGCACCTTGGTAATCGCTCTAAACAGGGGATTTTTACTTTTGAAAACCTCAGTCTATCAATTGGTAAAAGCTGCCACCTACTGGTCAATAAAAATTGTATTACATCATCAATAT
>JAOTQP010001179.1:55217596-55232128 GCA_026413545.1 Cichladusa arquata
AATGGGGAGGATTCCACTGATTGATAAATGGAATGAAAGATTTGTGTTTACAAACAAAGTGTAGGTCTGATGGTAAATAAAACTGAATGCTCAGAGATGAAAGAAACAACAAAAAGAACCACAAATTCCATAAGAAGTTCCACTGAGTGACACAGGGAAAAGACAAAGCTGTGTCTTAGAAGGGGATGTTAGGTACTTTGGAAAGTCTATATCTTTCAAGAAGTTATCCCTGTCCTGGATTGAACCAGGACACTACAACTGGGCAAGGATTGGCTTCCCATGCTGTTTATATGGACATACAAAGCTCCTGGCTTCTCATCATTCCACTGAACAATCTCTTACCACTAGACCAAACATGTTTTGTAGACAATCAATGGATATTTAGAGTTTTTGGAATGGTGAGGTCCCAGATAGGCTTGTATCTCTGCACAATTCAGAACCATTTTAGATGCAGATAATTTCTCTGAGTAGGTAAAAACAGCTACAGGGCCAGCTTCCAGCATGCTTTGTGGGTTTTTTGGGGTTTTTTTGTTTAGGTTTCTTTTTCTTGTTTGCTTGGTTTTTGGTTTTTTTTCAGTTTTTTGTTTTGTTGTTTTTGGGTTTTTTTGTACAGTCATTTTTTCCCCATACTGAAGTATTGTAAATGTGTATAGTAACTGGTCTAGGAGGTGAACATCAGTCACTATACTGCAACAGCAGCTGCACATAATTTAGGTCATTATGTAGTAAATTCCTGCAAGGTTTGGAGGGCTCTTTCAGGATCAGAATGAAAATAGCACCAATGAAATCATATGTGGACACAGATTTACTGTCTGTTTCAGACAGTTCCTAAAAACTAATCTTGGTGCCTTTTAATAGAGCTCTGCACAGCAGGTATGGCCCCAGTTCGGAAAGAAGACAGAAAAAAACTGCAGCTGGGTTATAATGAGGAGGAAGGAGAGACTGAGACACTGCAGGAAGGTCACCATGACCTGTATCAACAGTGCAAACTCTTCTGCTCCCAGCAGGCAGAAATTTCAGAATGCAGAGTCACTACAAAGTGCCCTTCACTGGTTACAAAAATTCTTCCTTGGGTATGGATTTCCAAAAGTGGGACCAAAAAAAAAATGATTTATGAAATATATTAATCAGCTCAGTCAACAACTCAGCTACTCAGGTTGGGCAGGAGCCATTCTTCAGTTCTGAAGAGCATCCCTACTTTGCCAGCCCTGTCCTTGGATCAGTGAGCAGAACTCATTTTTGTAGTTGACACCATGCAGGGATGGTGGAGGTGGCTGGCCAGGAGAGCACACACTGATGAGAAAGTCTTTGTGTCAGGAGTGACAGCAGTATCTTTGGAACAACATTGATGTCTTGGGTGTATTTTCACCTATGCCTCTGTCAGCAGCTTGACCAGAAAAAATCCAGATGCTCTTTTAGTCGTATCCCCGCCTGTCTCTGCTGAATCAGCAGAGAAGTGAGGACAGAACTGCCCAAGTTTCTTGTGAGTTGAGGGCACATGTTCATTTCTCACACCCTTTTGAAGTGTCACCACAGTTGGTTGCCTTTCCTATTGTAAAACTGAGGGAACGGCTTTTAGTAAGGACAAACTTGTCAGCTCCACTTGATGTCACATTTATAAATATTTCTCCTCTGAATTTCATGCTGTCACTTTAATCCTGAGGGCTCCTGACCTAAGCTTGCTTTCCCAAAGTTGAAAATGCAGCTGTGACACCAGAAAAGTCTGTTAGGAAATGTTTCAAGCTTTTTTTTTTTCCTAAAACACTCTCAGAAGTAACAATAATAAAAAGAGAAAATTTAGATGCCCAATTTGAATAGTTTTCTCCTTGTGTGCTATAGCTCCTTGGATGTATCCCACATTGCTGTGAGTGCTTGTCAAGGAAAGTGAAGACTAAACTACCATCAGATCTGTTTAACATGCCCAAGAAATCAGAAAATTGTTTAAAAACTGTGAACATCAGAGCAACTTCAGTCTTGGATTTTCTGAGAGTTTTATTAGTCATGAAGGGCTGCAGAGAAATGTCAGTACTGACCTTCAACATGAAGGTAATTTATTTAATTTTATTTAATTTTGCCTAATTTTATTTGGTCTTCTGACCAGATAGAAGTGGAAACACAGCTTGAAGCTACCCCAGCTGTGCTGGTGGAGAAGATTTGCAGGTTGTATTAGTGGGGGTGAAGGAGAGAAGGAGTAAAGAAGGAAGGGAAGGAGTGAGGGAAGGTCTCTGGGCCACCATGGGAAAATGGCACCCCAGCTGGAGGGGTGGGAAGGGTCCTGGGAAGTGGGGAAAGGACAAAGGATTATTTTGGCAAGAGGCTGTAAAGCTGCAGATTTTGGGAATAGCGTTCTGTTCACCAGTGTTTTGAGTGGGGTTCCGCTTGGTATAAGCATAGTGGGAACTCCAGCAGCCTATGGCAAGCCCTGGTTGTGAATGTCCTGAAGAGACTTCCAAAAGAGGGATGTGAATATGTCAGCCAGCTGCACTGGGACCTGTAGGTGTCTCTGCACTTGTCAAGGGTAGGAGAGACGCTGGAGCTGCCATAAAGAGGCACTTTCATGTTTATCCTACTAGAGAGCAGTGTGTCCCATGCTGACTTCATCTACCTCTTAGCCTCTTCCTCCTACCTCCATCTCTGCTAGCCTCAGTCTTCAGACCCAGACTGTCATCCTGCTGCTCCAGTTTCTCCTCTTTCAGCTGCTTGACATGCTTTCTTTTGAACACCCCATAGCACCTGGGCTCAGGGCTGGATACAGCAATTTCCTCCCAGCTTTCTAAGCCTTGGTCTCATGGGTGCAGCTAGTGTGGCTTATCCAGGACCAGGGAGCTCTTACACAATTACCATCCTCCAATTTCTAGCAGTATCTTTGATGGGTGATACCTGGATACTCAGAGCTATTACTGCACACTTTAACACTTCAGCTGTGGAACAGACCATCTCATCTGCCTCGGTTCTGGGCCCCAGGAAACAGCTCTGCCTCCTGAAAGCATCCTAGCACAGGAAGAACAACAGGTAAAAAATACTGTTTAGTCATGAAGTCCTTGGAATCTGAAAACATTTTCCACTCAGGACTTAATTATGATGGTTACTAAAAAATGATGCATTTAGGCTATTGGATTACAGGGCTGGCTTACTGCACAAGCTCATGGTCTTTGGAGAAGGATATTAATAAAGTTGTTTGAACCTCCTAAACCTGTGAGTTCGAAGAAAGCCAAACAAAATCAAACAAAAAATTTTCATTACATTAGAAGACCTATGGGATTTGCAGCAGAAGTTACATTCTGTAAATGATGGATCTAAATCTTTGGTAGATGTCCTGGTTCTGACAGAGGAACTAGGGTGTTGTATCACCCTAATTATGCATACAAGTCTTCACATTGACACAAGGTGCCAGAGGGTAGAAGGTGCTCATAGTGACAGCCTTCTTAATGAGGAAGATATTTATAAAAACTGACATGAGGTGGCCATCTACTGTGGTGCCAGATGCTCACATGCAGAGGTGCTGTCCAAGCTGACAACAGCTTGCTGTGGATCTGGACAGCTGGTGGGGCTTCCAGGACAGTGACATGGAGACTCAGATGTCCCCTAGGTTTGGGTGCTGCCTGTGACTGGCACCTGATGGTGAAAGCAAAACTTCTTGTTGATGAGTCACAATTGGTTTCCATTTTTTGGTGTAATTTTTTTTGCTTTGGTGCTTCCCCAACTCTCCTCCCCGTGCAGATAAGAGGAAAGAGCAGGGAAGAGGGACAGGAGGGCAACCCCATTCTCTTCTGGACTCATGAATCCCTGGGGCATCTCAGCTACACCTTAAGGGTCCGAGGGGAATTACCTGTGACTCCTCAGGAGGAAACTGGCTGCAAGACAGGTGAGCAGGCAGAGATGCTAAGAGGAATAAAACTTGAGAGCCCATATGTTGAAGCCCTTTGTAGCTCCTTAGCAGAGCATAGGCTCAAGTCGAGCCACTGCTCTTGCATTGCTGTTCACCAGGAAGGCTGCAGTGCACGGGGTTGGTTGTGTGCACAAAGGAAAATGCAATTTGCTAGGTAAAAGTTGTTTCTGACTCATCTAAGACTGCTCTAAGGTGTCCTGTTCCACATGACCTGCTGGGTCAAAGGGTGCTTCATATGACATTGGCATCATAAAATATATGTATTTTAGGTTAAACAAAGACATAAAGCAAAACTTATTTCCAGGATAACACACAACCCCAAAGTTCTGCAGTAATTAAATCTCTCTCTGGCTTTAATTAAAAAAACAAAAAATAAAAAAAAAAAAGAAGAAGAAAGTAAATGGTGACTACAATTTCCCTCAAACTCCAGGTTGTACTACTAATCTAAATGGAGCTTCAATCTGCAGCTGCCAGTTTCATCTTCTGCAATTCCTCTCTTACATGTTTATACTCTGTTTCATTGAGCATATTTGAGCCCCTGGTTCAGCAAGGGTTTGAAGCAGCAGATTCAGAGGAGGCAGTAGTTGTAAGAAAACTTGTGGGATTTCAGATTTCTTTATGGTGGGTAGCTGTATATATATATATATATATATATATATATATGTATAAAGGAAAGCCAAGCACTGGACTAGCTGGACTTGGCATGTGCTCCCCTTTTGCCCAGTCTGAGTCAGGAACCTGGGGATGTTCTGTACAAGCATTACATATTCCCTAAGGCATTTTTGACCATGGTCACTGACTGTGTTTATTTTTGCCATTATTTAAAGTGACCCAGGAAGAGCTTAAAACAAGGATGGCAATAAGGCCGATTCAGAAGTACCTCAAAACCTCTGCTTCTGAACATCAGCCTAGATCCTGACACTGCCCGGGTTTTGCTTAACTGCTACCAAAATATCATTTACATCTCCATGGCCATTAAGGATGCCAATGCCCAAATCAGCCCTCCCTGTTGCTGTTTCTAGAGGCACTGCAGAGTGAGGGGGTGTCAAAGCCCCTGGTACAGCAGTCAGCCTGGACAGCTGGGGTGAGAGTGGCCCCACTGTGGGCAGGAGACCATGCTGACCATGTCTAACATGACACAGGGGTGTTTTGTCTTCCTAGGACAAACCCTTCCCCTTCTCCTTGCCCTGGAGACAGGGCTTGTCTGCTGGAAGAGCAATTATCCATCAGAAGGAAGCCACGGCTTTCCGCGTCTCCTGCCTCAAGGGAAGCAAAATTGTCAGCACAAGGAGACTGATGCCCAGCCACTGAAAAAACACATCACAAGCACTGTTAAAAAGCTCAGCCAGGATATTGAAGTAACACATACCAAAGGGCATTTCCCTTGCTCTAGTGGTGCAGTTCTAGCCCAGGGTCCATCCAGCACTAAGACTGGCTGTAGCAGCAGCACAGTTCTCACCATGGCCACGGTGTTGCAGTTAAATTCTGATTTTTTTTCTTGTGTAGTGGCACTTGCAGTTATTTATGAAAACAAAGGGGAGGGGACTAGGGAAAGGAAAGGAAAAAGAAGTGGTATGAAATGAAAAGCAGATTAATGAGTCTTGGTGGTGTTTTAGTTCAAAGGTTTAGATTTTATTTGCCTTCAGTTTTGCTGGAGTGTGGAGATTGAGCTCAAGGGAAATACAGACAGTGCAGGGTGCTTTGTTCAAGGGAAATAAAGAGTGAACTTATTCCTATCTAATGTATAACATCAAGACTCAAATTTTGGTTTACTTCTTACTTTTCCTAAGGCGAATATTCTAATCTGTACAAACTTCTGCACAATCAAAACTCTTCACAAAGTTCAGTACAGAAATGCGATGGAGGCTTAGGCTCACTTTTTATTTAAATTGATAGATGGTTTTATACTGGAGATGCATAATGGATTGCCCTTCTTCTGCCTAAAACCTTTGATTATTTACCATTATTTGTCAAATTTATATGTGAAATTTACCAACACCTGTTTTGGGCAAAGATGTAAAATACAGAAATATTCTGAAATACAATTTCAGTAATTTTATTTTTGTTTTTGAAGCTTCAAATGTCTTACCAATGCCACTAAATTCACCATACAACTGGTTTTCTGTGTACTTCAAGACATAATTGATCTTCTATACATTTATCTCAAGAATTATATAGTCATGGTGCACCTGAATTTAATTTGAGTTAGAACTGGGTCTATGATAATTTCATACTGTCTTTATTTTCAAGACTTTGATGCTATGGTAGTAAGCAATGCTATAGAACCACTTTCTTATTTTAAACTATCCAGTTCCTCTAACACCATCCAGATCAAGTATCTGCAGTACAGCTTTGCTAGAAATATGCTGTAGGCATCTATAGTCAGTCTTTTCCCTTGGTTGTAAATTACTCTTCTCTAAGTCCTAATCTCAGGTTCATGTTTGCTTAGTGTGTTATGGTTGTGAGGATTTGATAAGGATAGAGCACTGAGAGCACAGAAAACAGTGAAATGAGAACATTAACTTATTTAGAGGTCAAAGCCTCTAAAGAATTATTAGAAATTTGGCTAATTGCTTTTGGCATGTACCAAATCAGAGTGGTTGAGCAATGTTGATTTCTCAAACATTGACATAAAAGGAAAGGTTCTATGAGGAAATCTGATTCACTCATACTCCAAATCTTCCCCAAAGCAGGAAGAGTATCCTTCAAAAAAGCCTGTGTTGGGGGAAATGCTGTCTTGCTGTTGCCACTAAGAATGTAATTGAGCCTGACTACAGACACTCCTTTGACAGAGACAGAGAAATGTCCCAGTTGTCACTGCATCAGGAACATGAAAGGAGCTACTGCCAAGGGCAAAATCATAGAATGGTTGTCCATGGAAAAGGTCTTAAAGACCAGACCTTTGATAAGACATCCTTCTCTATGCCAGGAGGGGATTGCAACTGTAAGAGAAAAACATTTCTACTAAAAGTCTTGGGGTGGAGGAGAGGCGTGCCTGTCATCAGCTCTGACAGCACCCATAGGGATGGTGTTTCAGTTGAGAATCTGCACACAGACTCAGGGTGGCCTCAACCAGGAGCAGGATGGCTCCATTTCACCCAGGGGTGGTGAGCTCCAGGACAGCAGTGCTGCCAGGGGTCCAGGGAACAAGATGGAGAAGGAGACTTCTGATTCCCCTCAACAAACACAAGGCAACTGCTTTCCATCCTAATGAATGACTGCATCTGGTCCCATTCTGTGCCTCTGTCTCCATGGACTTGTGGCATCAGGCTTCCATCACTGTTAAATGCACTGCCAAAACCACACTTGTGTTGTGCAGTACATTCCACCCTTTGAGAATGTTGTTTTCTGATGCATTACAAAAATGGGAATACCCAGTATGTTGATTACTCAGTATTTTGGTTATCCATACTCTGTGTGCAGGGGGGGTTGAGGAATAGGTGCATAAATGACAGATTTAAAATTATATTTTATTTCAGAGTTATTACACCTTTCTCCATCACCTGTGCCCCAATTTTGATGGATGCTGAATTGTCTCCCTTTGCTGGAAAAGTGGGACTGTCACAACTATGACATCACCCAGCAGGACTGTCCCTGTGTTCTCCCACAGCTCCAGTAGTGGTACAAGCCTGTGGTAACAAACCCACCAACAAGAATTCTTGCCAACTTTAGGCATTTACAGTTGAAATTTTCCTTCATATTTGTCCTTTTCTATATTATTAAAAAATAAAATCCAGTCAGTAAGGAAGATTTCAACTAAAAAGCCAGTTTTACACAATAGGATATTTATTTTTAATGGGGTTAGAGCTGTGCTTTGACCAGATGAGTGTTGTGCAGTGCTAAATTGCACTGAAATATCAGCCCCAGGCCTGTCCTTTCAGCCTGACAAGTAAAATCAGATTATAAGAACCATTCCCTGGCTCCTCTCCGTGTCTGTTAAAGGTCGCAGAAACTGCACAAGGGTTTCCTTAAATTGATACTTGTGACCTATTCAGATCCCATCAGGATGAGTCACTTCAGAGGAGCCTACGCCTTCCATCTTTAGATCAGACTTGTAAAACTGCAGTGAATCACATATCAGGACACATACTGAATGACAGGGGTAGAATAAGATGTTAAAGAGCTGCTCCTGCCGGCCTGCATCCTCGTTCAGGGCTGGCTGTGATTCTGTGGTTCTGTGACAGCAGCCCCCTGTTTTTGCTGGAACCCAACCCCACCCTGCACAGAACCGTGTGTGTTAAGGGCATTCCTTCATGCAAATGCCTTCTCCACTCAGGAGAACACCAGTGCTCCCTGCTAAAAGGGAGTCAGTGTCTCTTATTCTTTAAGGCCTGCACTGTGCTGCAGGTGTTTGAGGGGGAGAATAAAATTAATTTCTCCATTTTTGCATTTCCTAGTTTCTTGTACACTGCTCAACCTGAAGGTAAAACGGACGTATTATTTGTGCAGATACAGATTTTTGAGAACAAATGCACTTACTTTCCCCAAGAAAGAAAAAAAACAAACCTGAGGCACTTAAACAGGTTGTCCAGGGTAGCTGTAGATGCCAAATCTGTTCAAAGCCAGACTGGATGGGCTTTGAGCAGCCTGATCTAGTGGAATGTCTCCCAGGAAGGCTGGAATAAGACAACCTTTAAGGTCCTTTCCAGCCCCTTGTGACACTCTGTGATTCTATGACCTGCTCCCATAAACGGTGTTTTGAGTCCTATTTTGAAACTCTGCTTTTGAGATGCAAACAAGAACATGAGATTGTGCCACCATAGAAACTAATTTGGCAGTTCAAAGTCTGACCATAAATACAACTAATACTGGAGATCTATGTGGAAGGATGACAATGTGTCTTGTTTAAGACAGTTTAAAAGGTGGACACCGTAAAATGAGTACCTCCCCTCAGTTTCAACAAATCCCTTTCCACCAAAAAGGAGAAAATGAATGTGAGCAGAAATAAGGGGAATAAAACCAACAGTTTACTAACAAGCAAAGCAGCAACATGGGAAAAAGTGAAAAGGGCAGGGCAAGGCAGGGCAGAGCAGGGCATAAATGTATTTCACATTCATTTTATATCTCCATTTTAGTACCAGATAGGAGATTTCAAGCTGTCTATATCAGGAAAAAAATATTCAAGCCAGGAAAAATAACTGTGTTTTCCTGTCTTATTCTTCATCACACACTTAAAATTTTGGTGAATTTTTTGTTTTGCAGCTTATCTACACTTCATCTGAAATAGTTATTTCTCCCTACTTGTAACTGTCCAGTTTTTTCAATAAAATCTGTACTCTTTCTTTTGGAAAGTTGGTCCTGTTGAATAAATCTGAGTTATTCCTTTGGTGAGATTATAAGTTTTCATTGATGCAAGTAATTGCACGTATTTAACATGTGTGGACCTACATGGGGCACTTTGTAACACAAGTACTGTGATTCAAAAAGAAAGACAAAGAACTGTGCTATATAAGAGAGCACATAGATCAATAATTGTCTGAATGGATATATCAGAAAAAGCAATCATTAAGGAAGAAATTTTCTTGAAGTAGCTTTTTTTTTTCTTAAAATTTCTGGAGGCCAGTTATATGCTTTTCATATAAAACTCTGCAGTTGACATTCATGGATAACACAAAAATAGATCAAATAAGAACAAGGCAATAATAAAGAATAACTAGAAATATTGTTAATATGGTCTGACTGAGGAAAAAAAAGTACTTTAGATTCCAAACAAGAGGTGTGTCATGACTGAGTGTCCCCTGAAGGTTTTGGAGAATACAGCAGATAAATAACCAAATAACTTAGCATGAACTTTTGCAATGATGCAGCACCAGAAATGCCAGGAGTCTTTTGCCTTTCGCAAGAGAAGCACAGAGAAATAGGGAGCTAAAACCACTCTTCATATGGCACAGAGACTGATACCAGAATAGTGTACCAAGCCCAGCACCCCCTTTCTGAAATTAAGAACATTATATGGTGTAAAGAAGAGCCAGGATGAGATAAAATGCTATGACAGGAGAGGGAGAATTGCTAGCTGAGTATGTGTGTCCAATTTATAGAAAAAAAAATGCATCCAAAGATTTTTTCCTTTCTTGTATAATTACCAGGGGAGCAAGGAAAAAATCATGGGGTACCAAAGGATTCCAGACTACTGCACAGAGAGAGACAGGGAATCCAAGAATCCAAACCAATGCCAACACATCCAAAATTGGCAGAGAAAGATGTGGGGGCATTTTAACTCTGCAAGAGTGTCCTGATGTTTTCAAATTCAGGTTGACAGACTCCCTAGGCAATATGCTTTTAGGAAAGCCATGACCTCATTCTCCAGTGTTTTCCTAGGTGTGATGCTTATCTTCATCATCTGCACTGGAGCTTGGTCCCATCTTCTGTGCTGGGGTATTTGCTTGTGCCAGAGGAAAGAAAAGCAACTCGGGAAAGCAGGAAAACAGGGCAATTGTGGGAAAAAGTACCAGTCCACTACTACTTGCATAAAGAAGAAAAAAACCAACCCACATTCAAAAGAAACAAGAGGCTGAGCACTCACTAAGTGCCACAACAAAGTTATGAAGCCTCCTCTTCCTTTCTTGTCCATATATTAGATGCACTGGTTAGTGTTTCCCACATCTGAGAAGGGGCATCTCAGAACAATACTGAATATAGGCAATCTACAATGAAGGCACCAAAGTAATCATCTTATGATGCTGGAAGGAAAGTCCTTAGCCTTTTTTTTTTTTTAAGGTGAGAAAAAGGAAAAAAAGGAAAGCTTCATTAAAAGCCACTGGAATTGCGCTGCCAGATCTGCCATTTCAACAGCAATATTATGATACAGTTTTACATGAATGATTGCCATTAAGCTAAGGCATAGTGTAGTTTTATGTGATTCAGGATTCATCAGTGCTTTCTTGTTTTTCCTGCTGCTGAAGATCCCCTTGGGAAATGCCAGGCTTTAACTGCATACCTGCCCCCAGCATTGTGGCAGAGATGCGAGCCAGAACTGACAGAGAACTGCCACTAGGTCATTAATTTTTCATATTTTCCTGTTCTCGAGTTTCAGGATTTAAAATTGCTATGTACATTCAGAACAGTACAGAGTGATTGGAGACAAGTGCTCGTGTTTATGTAATTTATATGTATTGAGTTAGATGAAACCTTCCAAATGCAAACTTGTGATGACAGCTTTCCTCTTTATTTGTAGCCCAACCTTAATCCAATACTATCTGGGAATAAATAAACTTTAAAGGCAGTCACTGCTCTTTCTCACGGCAGATGATATATTCTCCTATATTCTGTCATGTATAAAAGATTAATGTGGATTAGTTCTTGATTCAAATTGTGTCTATTCTTTTACTGTCTCTTTCATTGAAAAATAGATGGATACTTGCTGACTGTGGTGTTTTTTTTAATGTTTGGACCTTCTGAGTACGTTTCTACACCATGTAAATATATAGGTGTCAAGTAGCAGTGATCTTTTAAAAAATAGCCTTCAGCATCTTAGCTATACTGGCATTCTCATTGAACTAAATATATATTTCATTTGCATTCTACCTCTTGGTAAGAATTCCTTTTGGAGAAAGAAACATTCCCATATTTTACATATGAGAATATGTATTACGGTAGCAAGAGTTACGTAATAAACTGTAAAAAAAGCCACACTTTTGATAAATACAGATTCATTTTTTTCAGGCACACTGAGAAAAGAATAGGTGAATTAACAAAGGAATGAGCAATCCATGGATGGTTACAACTGTATTACTTTATCTCATGGACGTTTTTGTTGCTCAGGGAAGAGGTCCAACATAATACTATGCAATCAAAAGCCCTGGTGTGCTCCTGTGAGGTTGTTCAACCCTTCATAAAATGCAATACTTTGGGAAGTACAGGAGTCCAATATACATTGTTCCTACCATGACTTTGAATTATAAAGATCCTTGAAATATATAGCAGATAGCTATACTTCCGTCTCTAATGAAATGCTTTGATATAATCATCAGAGGCTTTAATTTCCTTTTACTTTTTAATCTCTATTCAAAGCTCACACTTTCTGTACAATTCCCAGTCCATCTGCACTGGTGCTGGCACACTCCTCATACTCCGTTTTCTACAACTGGAAAATCATGAATACACTGCAAGCTGTGGAATGTCTCCTCTGGGAAACAACAAATTTGAGTAACATCCATGCAAATCCCAAGTATCCCCATTCTCTTCCTCATCTGATCTGCCAAAGAGCAATAATGCATTAAACCACTTTGCACACAATAATGATGTTATGGGAAGGGAAAATGAGATCTGAGAAGGCACAAAGTCTTGAGGTGCATCAAGTCTGGGCACTCCAAAGACATGTGAGGATCTTTGCAAAGCTTGCCACATCTGTGGGTCCTCAGCCAGGGCTCTCACCCCTCCAGCTGCACAGTAATGCAGATGTGGTTGCATTAGCCCCATGCTGAAAACCTTGTTCTCAGGCTCTTCATATCCCCTCTTCAAGCCCTCTGTTTCTAAACATTCCCTGTATAGAATATTCAGGATTCTTTCTCTTGTAACTGAATGTCTGCTCGGTCCATCCTGCTCCTTCTTACCTTGTGTGCTGCTCGTGGTGTCTTGCAACCCTTGCCTTGGGTTTCCCAGGGCAGCAGCGAGACCTGGTCCCCTTGTGCTTCAAATCAATGCCTCCTTTTGATTGAAGTTCTGGCCTTTGCCCCTCTTGCCTGCAGTTAACTTGTATTTGCTTGATCTGTGCGCTCCAGAGATGTACTGCAGTGCCTGTGCATCATCAGGAGATGACAAAGAGCTGGTCTATTTAGGCTGTCAGCGAGGTGATGGAACGTTTTTCATTATGGTAATTCACTCTGAGCACTTCATTGTGATGAACAGGTTGCCATGAAACAGCAGAACAAGCTTGTTGAGCAACATCCATTTGAAACCCTGAGAGAAACTTAACGAAGATCTATGCCATAAAATAATGAAAACACAAAATGAAAGTGTGCTGTCCCACCAGCTATTTAACGAAGCGAGGCACTAAATGCCATCTGTAAAAATGGTATAAACCAATTATTTTTCTACACTTTAAAGAAAGGCACAAAATGCAAAAGTTCTATTTACTATTATAACTGTGGCTAATTTGTGGATTGCCTAATGTACAAAAGAAAAAATCTGTATGCATTTGCAGATCTACCCTCTTCTGAGACAGCTGCCTGGGGCAGGGGTGCTGCTGATGAAGAAAGGTGGGCACACCTTAGTTAGAGTGGCTGCAAAACCTCACACGCCCAAAGTTTTGTGATTTATTTGTTTAACATCTACCTAGTGTATTTTTGCTATTGTAGATTAAGAAATGCTTTTGGGGTGAGACATTAACCTTAAGAATGTTTAGAGAGGAGGGAGCCCCAGGGAAGGATGCAATGAACAATATTCAGAACAATGAAAAACAGCTAAGCACTGAACAGCAGACCTAGTGTAAAAAAAAAGTAAAATCTGATTATAACATTTTTTCACTAACAGTATTTCAAAGAAAATAGTTGCACCTCTTAAAATGGTAAAGCAATTGAGTAGACTTGTTTTAAGTAAGACTTTATCTGAGTTCTATTAAGCAGTAAAAGTAGAATGGGACTTTAACAGAGAAAAATTCTCATCAAAAGAAAGGAAAATGAATACAAGTGAGTGAGGAAATAATAGGCTAAAATGGTCAACGGATAAAAGTTTGGAAAAGAGAAGGAGAAACAGAGAGACAGAGAGACAGAGAGCAGTAAATGACATGGATCAAGATGATGTGAAAGAGACAAGAAATGTCACCAATACAAGAGGCAAGGAAAAACAGAACAATGTCAGAAAAGAAATTGGAAACTGAATAGAAGTAAAAGCTGAGCTTATCAAAAGCTGATGAGACCCTACTAAAGTTGTGATCAGAAATAGGAATCTTGAAGAGAGGAGGTTTTGTAGACACCAAGATGTGTTGGCAATGTATTTAAAATAAAATAAAAATAAATAAAACACAAATAAATAAATTTTTATTTATTTAGTAAATAAATAAGAATTTATTTACTAAATATTGAGATATTTTTCCCGTTAATATAAAATCTAAATAAAAATCAATGTCCTTTCAGGAATATCTGTCTCCTTTTACACTGCTGCTTCAGAAGTCTGCCAGATTTATGTGCTCTTTTTATAGAACTGAAATAAAATTTGACGTCTGGAACAGACTGGGTCTTACACCATAAAACTTGATCAAAATCAGTTTTAAAGCCCACTTATGTGTTCAATTAATGTGCAGCTGTCTGGGACCCAGTCATCTTTGACTGTGGTCTGCAGTTGTGCTGTAAATGTACAAACTGATATTGTTACTGAAATCCAGATTAACTTTAAACATACTGCAGGATTTCCTGGTAATTGAGCCTCGCTGAGAAATTTGACCCTTCACAGAAGAGTGGATGCTTATCTCTTATTTCTTGGAGTCAGTTAAGTTAGAATAGCTGCATTCCACTGCCTAAAGTAATTTCAACTGCCAGTAGATCTATTTTCACATATGAAAATTAACTGAAATACTACTGGAGTACGCTCTTATTAAATGTCTACGAGTATCTCTTTATAAGTATTCCAGATCTCTGCTGGGCCAAAGAGTGTGGTAAACTATCTGTATCTGTGTCCTGACCCCTGCTATATATATATTTTTTTTT
>JAOTQP010001179.1:55233859-55247331 GCA_026413545.1 Cichladusa arquata
TTGTAGGCTCCATGGAAGAGGGATACTAATTGGAGAAAGTTTAAAAAATGAAATGATTGCATTACTAATAATAATAATTTTGTCATTGTCAAATGTGTCCGTCAAGACTGAACCCAGCCACCTTCATCCTCCTCAGCACCTTGGCTGAGGCCGGCAGGATCTGCATCCCAAAAAGACCATTGTGCTTATTGGATCTGAGCCACAGAGGCCATGTAACCTCCCAAGGTAACTGCTGGTGTCATTCATAACAGTAATTTTCAGTATTTGCTAAATAACTCCACAAAAAGTCAGTTATTTCCTCAGTTTCCCTTTCTCTTCAAGGCAGACGTTGCCAAATCTTTTTTTAAGTCGCCTAAACACAGTCTCAAATGACTAATTTTTAGGTACAAGTATTTCCTTCTTTCTCCTTTTCCATCTGCAGAGACACTGAAGTAGAACCTGATGCCAGCTGCCACTGTCTGGTTTTGAGCCTTTGAACAAAGAGTGTTGATTCAAGTTTCTGCATAATTTATTCACCTTATTCCAGCCAGGAAATTTCACCTTATTCTGGTCAGGACAGGGTTAATTTTTGCCGTATCCAGGTGGACTGGGCTGGAACACAGAGGTTGCTTGATACCACTGTGTAACAAGCCTGCAGACCTCTCCTTCCCTCTGCATCACCAACACACGATCACAGCACCCTTTTACTTTCCTTTGAACAAAGATCAGTGCTTCTGGAAGCACTTTCTGACCACAGGTGCTTGGTTTAAATTAAGAATAACAAACCCAACGCCACAATTTTTTTATTCTTGAAAAATTAAATCTTAGAACTACTTAAATGACTGATAGTGATAAAATGACTTAACAGACTGCTTCTGTAAGGGAACAGTTTGGATGTAAAAGAGGAGAGGTTAAGATTAGGAGTAAATTGTTTATTGTGAGGGTGGTGAAGCACTAGCAGAGGTGGCTCAGAGAAGCTGTGGATAACACTTCCCTGGAACTGGTGAAACTGCTGGACAGGGCTTGGAGCAAGCTGGTCTGGTGGAAGTGTCCCAGGACACAGTGGGGAGGTTGGAACAAGATGATCTCTGAGGCCCCTTCCAACCCAAACCATTCTATGATTCCATGATTTTGAAAAGACACTGCCTGTAGCAAACTGAAATAACACACAAATTGGATGGATTTTGCTATCATTAGGGTTTTTTACCACATTTGCAATAATTATCACTTCATTAGACTGATGCAGAGCTGTTAACACTCACTCTCTATATGAAATACTTCAGTTCAAACATCCTTTTGGAAAGTGATATTAAATATTAGAAGGGCTAGAAGTAAGCAGGCTTTTTTTCCTAACTGAGGCCCAAACAAATTGCAAGTGGTTGCTGCTTGCTAGCAAGCATGTTTTAGAAACTAACACAATGACATTAAAATTTTTGTGATACTTGCCTGTCTTCAGGAGCTGCCTGCTCTAATGCCTTTGTGTGGGCTTTCACATGTCTGTACAACTGCTGCCTTAAAGGCAACTCTGTATTCTCTTTTTGCTTTACTTCCAGGCGTTTTTTATCCTTACAAACTTAATTTTCAAACTGCGAGTGATTTGCCCCCACTGATGCCCAGCAATGCAATCCATGTTAAATGGGATGGTGTAATTTCTTCAAACAGAGTTAATTGAAATGTGAAATGAACACTTCTCACCCCACAGATATTTTCCTAAAGTAGATGCACCGCAGAAATCATATTTTGGCATGTGGGTACAACCTTCAATATAAAAAATCAAATTAAAAAAAATTAAATTTAGAAGTTGCTAGGAACCTATTGAGAACATTTGGAGTAATTTAAACAGTTTATTCAAGTGACTCAAGAGTACTCCATAGTTTGGCAGAGCCATAGTCATAATTTTAGGTTGACAAGCATTCTAAATGACCTCAGGGATCGCCTACTTTTTCACCAGATGTGTACAGAAACGCTAGTGACATGGATTTTCTTAGGAAAACCAAGCCCAGCACAGGCATTGGCTGCTTAAGTTGGTAAAGGAGAGGTTAGTGAGACTCCAGGATGACATCCCTGCACTGGGGCAGCCTCCAGGCATGCCAGGAGCAGCAACACTCCTGACCCCAGGAGGTACCAAATCATGTGCACAGAACCTGAGATCCAGCACAAAACCAGGTGCCTTAGGGCACTGCCAGCAAAATGGTGAGTTATAGCCAGAGTATAGTCAGAGAGTAATTTTGGAAGAGAAATCTGCAAATTGGGTTCAATCCTTTGCTCAAGGGCAGCAGCAAAGTCAGGGCCTGAGCCTCATCTAAGAGACTTTTGTTTCCAAAGACAAAGATCACATAGAGCTCTGGACACCCTGGGAAAGGAAGTCATCCTGGATTTTGGCATCACTTTATGTCTCTGTAACCCCAGTGTACTCAGCCATGGTGTTTCCCTGTCCCAAAGTGGGCATTGGTGCCATCACAGGGCACCATCCAGTATCATTCCTTGACAAGCTCAGAAAAGGAGAAGATTGTCTGTTCTATGTTTTAAACTTAAACGTGGCATGCTCATGTTCCACAGCAGCAGTTAGTGCTTGGCACAGGACCAAGCCTTTCATTTGATTTCTTCACAGCTTTTAAAGCTTCTCTGCCTTTGCCATGTGCAGTTAATTCCAGTTCAGAATTCAAAAGTGATTAAAACATGATCACCGTATCTTAGCATAGGATGAAAGCTGCAGATCAAAATCAGATTCAGAAATTGCTTAGAACTATTATGCTTTGGGACTTTAATCTCCATTTGTTCTTCTTGGTGATAATCTTTTGTACTCACGGCAATCAACACCTAGTGCAACCAGGAAGATATTAAAAATGTTTGACTTCTCAGTTGGTATCTCAAAGCTATCATTTGAATTTCCTTCCTCCACTAACAGATTCTGTGATTATTTTGTAGGAAACACACCAATAAGTGTGGTTACTCTCCTCCGAGACAGACTGCTGTGACAAAAAAAAATACAGCGTTAACAGGAGCTAAATATTCCAAAGCTCCTCTTGAATAAGGAATGCATTTTTTATACATGTACAGAGAGGCATGCATGGTGCTCCTTTCTTTGCATGTTGTTTCAGTGGAAGCAGAGCTCAGGCTCTGGGAGCTGAGGGAAACCTCAGCACGGGTGCTAGAGAAATGCAGGTAATGATCTCCAGCCTGCACCAGGAGGGTAGTTCTGCTCAGCAGGTTCTGCTTTGGCAGCTGTCTTCAGCAATGCTCCTGTGAGATGTCACACAGTGATTCGTGTCATTATTGTCAATATAAAGAATACTGAATCCAAAGTGAAGCATAAACATAAGACACAAGAAAATCTAATTTCATTATATTTGTTTAAATCACTTTGTTATAAATTGCTGATTTTTCTCTGTTTTTGTGTATTTTTATTATTTTGTCACTATAATAATGAATTGTATCCACTTTTCTGTATAAGAAAAACGCGGGTTTGTTTAAATATGAGCAGGCTTGTCCCTGCTGTTACCTGCTTGCTAGGAGTGTAACCTGACTACATGTTCGAGCTTTGTTTACACCTTGTGGGGGCTTGTGGCTACTGCTGCCTGAGTGCTAGCCAACATATTTGGGCTTGTTCAGACCTGTACCCCAGCACAGCGGCACGTCACAGCCCACCAAGAACAGCCTACAAAAGGAGCAGTGACCAAAGGTGAGGTGGATGTGTTGGTGGATCACAGACTCCCCACGTCCCCAGCACTGCTTTTCCTGTTCCTTATCAAGGAACTAATAAATTGCCTTACTGACTGACCTACCCGATTGTGGTGATGATGTGTAACACTCCTTCGCCCGTCAGTCTGAGAAGGAATGCCATCCCGGGGCACGGGGCTCTGGCAGGCTGTCGGTGGGTGATGGAGCCGTCCCGGGAGCACAGGGCAGCAGCTCAGTTATTCACGGCAATGACTCACCCCCGCAGCCACCTGCGCCACGCAGCCGTGCCTGCGAACTCGGAGCGTGCTCCAGCACCACGGTGCTCCCAGGTTCGCAAACACCTCCCCCGGGAGGCAGAGCCACAGGACTCCTCTGTGTTGCAAGGGCTAAAGAAGGGCAGAGGATTTTGACCACATCGAAAAGATTTGGAGTTGACGAGAGGACTCAGTGCAACGTGAAGAGCAAGGGGTGGGTGACTGGGCAGCTCGGGTTTGAGCACACCATCGAGGGGGATTGGCCTCCAAGAGCTGTGTTGGCTCAGAAGTGGGAGGGGACAGCTTGCCATCCCTCACATAGGCGGCTCTTACAGGGCTCAGCCTCGTTAGTCGTGCCAGCAGCTGAGCTGGATTTACTCTTCTTGCGCTTCTTTGGTTGGAAAGCTTGGGCTTGAGATGGGCTCATGAAAGCACCCTGAAAAGAGTTGTTTATATTCAGTCTCACACTGCACAGTATGAGATCAAATAATCGGATTTAAATGATAAATAAATAAATAAATATTAAAAAGCACCTTTGCCCTGGCCCAGCCAGGAAAAGAAATTTCCTGGTTTACTTGGTTCGTTGTGGAAGAAAGGACTGACATGTTCTCTGGGGCACCAAACCTCTCCTTGTGTTTTATGAAGTGCTGTCACACATGGGATTAGAAAGCAAGACCAACTCAACATATGAGTAGCATGAGACAGGTTAATGTGCACATGAACCTGTATTATGCATTTAAAGGAAAGAGAAGAAAAAAAGAGCAGAAGGACAACTGGTAATTCCATCACTAAAACTAGAAAGAACTGATAAACCCCAGAAATATGAAAAGCCGTTGTATCAGATGAAAAGTGATCTTAAAAACTGCATGCAAGAACTGCCAAATTTAAAAGACAGATCTGGAAAGAGCTTGAGGAAGTGCAAAATGAATAGAGACCATGTGAGAATGGGATTTAATTCGATTTATTTTAAAAAGATATTTCTACAGTAATCTGCTGCTGCAGAAACCACTTTCCAACAAAGAAAAAATACTAAAATGACTCTGTCTCTCTTGAAATCCCCCCACACAGAGGTCTCTAAGTTTAGCCCACCTGTCTTTGCAAGCCAGGATGACTTTTGCACAAGAGTTTCAAGGTAATAGTCCAATTTAAAGACGACTTCACCATCTGTTTTCCAGCTTTTTTTAGAGTACTCATTTCTTGTTTGGAAGACCTGGAACCTTCATATAGAGGCAACAGTCATTCTCTCTTGTATAGGTCCTGCTGCTGTGATCATATTTAATGCTTTTGTACAATTTTAATGCTTTACTCCCCATTCTCCACCAACAGTAGCTGGAGGATGAGCTGCAGCTACCCAACATAGAGCATGCATTGAGTAAATGCAGTGGGATGGTATTGCTGACACAAGGCAGCTGCTTCTTATGGGGACAGTCACAGTGATGTATCCCACAAAGCATGAGGCATTTCACCAGGTGATTCTGGCTGTTCACAGCAATTACAAAGACTTTCTCCTGAGTCACTGAGGACATGGTCTTCACAAGGAAGATTTCACTCACTGGTCTGGTCTGTGGGGCTCAAACCTAATCCATCCCAATACCCTCCCATTTGCAGCTGATGGTGGAAACACAGGGAACGTAGCAGGTTATCAATAAAAAATCACTCAGCCCTCTCCCCAGAGGAACAGAAGCCTGAAAATCACTACACAAATATTTCACATCTTATATGTTCTCAACTGAAACCTGAGTGTCTGGTTTCTCACCTTCCAGGTTGTCTGTGATCAAGCACTCCAGCTCTTTACTTCACCTCCAACCCATTCATCACCTGCAATCCAACCATAAGCCCTGCCCCAAGGTTGTAGTAAACTAAGCTTTCTGTGAATTAAGGTCTTTGTGCAACTTGACAGGACAAGGCTTAGCTGTCTACACGACCTTCTGAGTGAGCACCAGATAGCTCTCATTTCTCGTGGCTAAGAAATTTCAGAATAAAAGATCTTGGTGCTGAGAGAGTTTTTTACTTCAAATAAATTGAAAATAAGCCTGTGGAAAATAAGGACAGAAGAGATCTATTTATATCAAACTTTGGCCATGCTTGTGTTCAAACTCAAGTCCAAGGACTGCTTTCCCTTGACACTCCTCTGACACGGCAGAGGGGCAAAGGAGGCTGCTGAAGACATGCAGAACAGCTTGAAGGGAACAGAGGCAGCCTCTTGACTGTCTCAGCAGCTGTTGGTGGAAATCAGACGTGTCTGGAATTTGTAAAACTCTAAGCACTATGAAGCGATTCAGTTGAACACTAACTAGACTGCAGCAGCGACAAAATGAGTGTCTATTAAAGAACTGTTCCAGAAAGAAAAACATGTCATTGACAGCAATGTTTATACTTTAAGGACTTTAAGAAAAAATAAAAGGCTGCTCAGTTCTTAGCTCCTAACAAGTTAACACCTATGTGAGATGCTGAACAAACACAGAGCTACTGCACTGTAATTTGAAAGTTATTACAATCAGCGAGGTAACAGCAGCTTACAATTCTACAATTCTTCAGTCTTTATTGACAGTATTTGACTGTACAGTGGTGCAAAAACGTGTATTAGGTGCTCTGTAGCCCTGTTTTTGAAAAAAACTGTGTTGGCACACTTCTATCTCTCCCTTTTTATACACTTATACACAGCACTACTGCCTGGTGAAGCTGAGCTCCCCTTCTCCCAGTAGTGCACAACAAAGCAGTGTCCATCTCAGATGAGGAGTAAGTGTATTTACAGTTCCTACAACTCTGGGAAATCCACAGCACCAACTCTGCTATCTGGTAGGAAAACTGCAGAGCAACAGTATCAGCATCTGATGGAAAACACAGTTTTTGACTGTGGTCCTGAAAAAAACAAACCAACAAATAACTCCCAATGCTCAACAAAAAAAGTAGCCTTAAAAGCAAATAATCCCTCCTTTTAAAAAGACAGACAGTGTCTTTCTACCACATCACATGCCTGAGGTCAATCAGGTTGTAATCATGCTTGGTATTGTCTAGTGTACTGGAAGACAGCTCCCAATAACAAGGAGTTTGCAACCCAAGCTGCTGTTTCATGCTATTCAATAAGACAATGGGATAGATTGGATTTAATGTGATTTGTATTAAAGATGGGTCAGAAACTTTTGCAGAGATGAAGAATCATCATCCTTAAATAGTGTGTTGAAAGAGGCCACTATTTAATTAATTGTTCCCATTCTTTTACAGGATTTCAGTCTATTCATGAATCTCTGGTGCTAATCAAATAAAAACAAACATAAAGATGAAACTTGAAAAAAAGAAATTTCAGAAAGACATGAAAAAAAAAAAGCTATCCAAGTGACCTCCCAGAGGAGTGACCACCAAGAAAAAGCCTTCTTGAGTCTTGCAGGTGCTCTCTAGTGAGAACCAGCATAGAGTTAAAAAAAAGAGTAAGCTCTAGTATGTGAAGCCATGAAAAGTTCAATTCATTAACTCTGATTCCATTCTGCCTTCAGTATAAGCCAACCTAGTAACTTAATAGTTGGACAATGTTTCTTTACAGCAAGAGCAGCCGAAGGTATGATGATCCAGGCACTGAAATCCATAAACTCTCAATTCCCCAACCAGTGATGCTTATGTGTCTTTGTGTTTTGCTGTGCTCTACATTACATAAAATACATAGTTGCCTCAACCTGCATGAATTTATCAGCTCAGCCAGTGTTACAGCACACTTGCTAAAATATGCCAATTTTGTAGAGGCTATATATTGTTTAAAAATTAGGAGAGCAAGACTTTTACCTCAGGTTGTTGAATTTTACAGAAGCTTAAATTTAAACTCATCTTCCCTGAGCACTTTTCACAGAGTAGGTGCCAGAGATTTGTGTAGTTTTTTTCCTACAGTGTATGTAATACAACTTTGGGCTGTTATAATTATTCAAGTTCACCACCGCTCACAGTAAAAGTAAGTTCATGGTCCTCCACAGAGAAAAAACACCATACTACTACTTTTTTTTTCTAATATGGAGTGTTCACAGTTGATGGTTGCTCAGCTGGCATCTCTGGGCTGTTGTCACCTGTCAGTTCTCCTAGATGCTACAGGGTATTCAGGGCTCAGAACTAGCAAAGTCTAGGCTAACGCTCACACAGAAGGATTAACAGGGACAGGCAGTTGCTTACTGTGTTGCCAGGAGGCTGGTGATGACAGCTTTTCCACCGCTGGAGTGAGTGGCACACATATCAAGACCATATGCCAAGGATACAAACCATAGGCTGCAAGAATTTCTCCAAGTTTTTAATAGCAGGAAGCTAAAAAAAGTTACAGCTACTCTTGAGAGTCACATGTCTGGCTTTTGCAGCATTTCCATTTAAGATTTGCAGTTACTGATAGTTCAAGGCTATTTTACAGCAGGCTGTGAAGGGAAGTATAATCAATCTAAATTTAAAGAAAATCTTTTTAAGGAAAGTGAGAAAATGAAAATGTGAGAGATAAGGAGAGATTCTTGCTATTTAGAGGTTTTGTCTAACCTCCACAGACTAGAAGCCCCAGCCCACTGAGCTGAGTTTTCCTGTGGCACACTCTCCAGAGATTAATATGCGTGACTTGCACTCCAACTCAGCATCCTGTTTTCTGTAAGCCCAGGACAACTGGCTCCAAAAGCAAGCACATGTTCAATGCTGGCCCACTGCACACCTTTGAAGTGCCCATTCCTGCCTATAATGGGATCCCATAAGCCATGGTAAGAATTTGCTGGACAGAAATTTTAAGTTGTAAACCAGAAAATGGACCGCTAACATGACTCATGTCAACAGAGTGAATAGCCTCATGGTAACTTTCACAGGTCAGAGTCGTTGCTTTATTCATTTTTTATTTTTATGTACATAAAAGCAAAATAACAACATGTCTTAAGAACCACTGTCATGATTCATCCAATTAAGCAATCAGTAGCTGAGTTACTGAGAGAAGACAGAAATTGGCTGCTACTTGGCTGTTATGATTCTGTGCCAAGAAAACCTGGCATCACTGGCAGTGGAGATAATATTGTACTTTTTTGTGCATCCTAGGGGGAAATACTTCATTGTGAATAGCGACAAAGTTCAAGTGGGGGAGCAAACAAAAGCAAATTTCAGGGTTTTCTTTTCAAAATAAATGTGTTAAGTGCTTAACACGAAAATAACCTACTTTTGTTCAAGCAAAAGCAAAACTAAAGACAAGGCTGCAGTTGATGAAACAGAAAAAAATAAGTAAGACATAACAAACAAAACATCCCAAAACATATATGCTTTTGGAAGGTGAACTAATTCAACCAGATGAACAGAAAAGTATTTTGCTTGAGACAGTCCATTCTAGGCACTTGCTGACAATTTCTCATTTAGCTCTAGAGCTCTAACATCTCCATTAGCTTTGGCATTCTCTATAAGCACCTGTAGAGAAAAATAAAGAATGACCTGAGAATTTAAGATCATATAGTTAGTGTTTTAATGGCAATCTGAAATGTACTTTAATTCCTGCTAGACAGTTTTGCTGAAATATCATCTAACCCATAATCCCCAGACAGGAAATACAACATTACACATCAACTTCCTTTAAAGATCCAAACTCTGCACTATAGTGACTGTAATCACTTCCAATGCTCTGTAAAAGCATCACTGGTTAGTGGTTACCTGCTGGCAATTACACAAGCAGACCTATTTTCCTGCTGACACATACTTATCTCTTGCTTTGTATAAATCTTACCTTTGTATAAATCTCTATTTGTCAAATTGAAGTGCTCTCTGCAGCTGCTTTAAATAAACTGGCACAATCATTTTTCCTCTCCCAGTTAAATTCACACTTGCCTGATTTATTTTCCATATATCATATTTGGGCTTTTCTGTTAGGGACCTTAAAACAGGCGCCAAAGCCACCTAATGCTCATAAGCTTCTGGCACATCTCTTGCAATCCAATGACATTGTACATTCTGAATATTAAAACCATTAAGCAGAACCAAGCAAACCCCCAGCCATTATTATCATACTCATCAGCAGGGACTATAGATGACTTTGCAGAAGCAAATTCAATGAGGTCATACCAGGATCTTTTGAACTCATTAAATCTAGCTTTTTTTATCCTGCATGTCTGTGTATGGATTTTTGTCCACATCTTTTTACATGTACCTCCAAGAGTACTTTGTATTGGATTCAATATTTCACCAGGGAACTTGATAATTCACCAGAGCTGATAATCTGGGCAAAAGACCTGATAGCCAGTGGCAGCACTGAGGATAGGAGAGTGTATTCAGATTTTGAGGAGAAAGCAGGTCTCATTATAAGCCAAAATGAATTACACCCCACTTGCACTGCATGGAAGAGCTGCACAGGTTTGTGAATTTGATCAAACACATTAGTGAAGTACTGTCAACAGAAAGTAATGCAGCATCTACTATGTACTGAAAATACTGTACTGTTACAGACATAAGTCTTTAATACACAGCACACAGCACTCTACTGCTCAGATCATTTGGGCCAGGGACACAACATGGTTCCAGCCAGGCTAGAGGGAATCAACACTTCTAGTGCTAAAATTTTGATTAAATGGTCCTCATTCATCACTGAAGAGTCCCCAGTAGAACTGGTCCAAGTTTAGACTGGAGGCTTTACTGTTTGTTTTTCATTACTGCATGGAGGAATGGAAGGCATTCAAACAAACTAGTGTAGATTTCAAAAATTGGAAGTACATTTGCACCTCAAGAGAAGGTCTGCCAACCTCCTTCTACCCCACTTCCCACCTCAAGTATAATATCAAATGTAAACAGACAGAAGTTCTGTGTAAGGTGGACTGTCTTACATCTATTAATTCACAATCATCTTTGGCATACCGTTGTTGCTGGTGGTACCAGCGTGCCACCGACACTACGGTTTTTGGATTCTCTGGTTGATAAACGACTCTCTCCAACATTCGCCGAGTCTCCCTGGAAATGTAATCAAAACATAACCCAAATCAAATTCAACTGAACAGGCCCCATGTAACATAACAAAGCAAGCAACAATGGCCAAAAGTAATATATGGGAAAGCTCTTAGTGCAGTTCCTGCAAACAGAGACAAGATGTGAAATTACAGAAGAGAAGGTAATGGGAATAGAGCACACAAAGTCTAAAATTCTGTTTGGCTGTTACCTTCCAACACCAACCACATCATCTGCCTAACAAAGGGATTTTCAAATCCACAGTGTTGTGAGAAATCTGGTAAAAACTACATGTAGGAATGTCATACTCATTCACTGGTGCTCCATCAGCTTCGGCTCTTGTTCTACGCATCCTGTCCTTTACAGCCAATACATTTCCAGTACATTGTGATTTAACAGGCTGTTCAAAAGTTACTTTTTTTTTTTTTTGCTATTTGTATTTAAGATTAACTTCTTGCTTCAGTATTTTGAAACACCTAGGCAGATCAATTTGTGATACACTGTTCACCTAAGTTAGTATCTGGATTTGTAATAAGATTGATTGTAATTAAGCTTTTTTCTCCATTTTATTGTTAGCAACAACTATCACAATCACATTAGGCTGTCATCTGAAGAGCCAGCAAAAGAAGTAAGTCATTTTGTTAGAATTATCTACAAAACAGGTGAATTATTGAACAAAATCATACAAAAACCTCCAATTTTCCATAGCTTAAGCAAAAATACTATACAAGACAAAATGGGCATACCCAAATACACAACATAGGAAGATTCCAAGAACTCCTTCTCTAAATGTTTCCCCTCTTCCTCAAAAAAGCCACAATGTCCACCTGGCTGTTCAGGAATAGGCATGATCTTTCACTATGAGCCCAATTTAGGATCAAAATTAATCCCAGCAGCAATCAGGACAGTGATATCCGTATCCACTGTGCTATTTTAGAAGATTTTTCAGAATGTGTAGTCTCCCTGATGAGTCAGCATGCTTTTAAAATAAAAGTTGTCTTACAGCTGTTTTTTTCTGGGTGGTGACTTGTTTATTTTTTTTTAAATGATGGAAGATTTGGCTGTTCCCCACATTACTAACCCCTTCTCCCCTCTCTCTTTTAATTGCCACACCATTTCAAGAATTATTTTCTGCTTTCAAGTTTCTTTAAGTTCTTGAAGCTAGATCTGCAGATAATGACCACTTGTATTTTTAGACGCCACTGAAAATGTAACAAACCATGCATACCTTGCTCCCATTTTTCGATTATACTGTAGCAGGGCTTGAAGCAGAGCTGCCAAGGGGCAAGGAGAAAGTTTCAAAGCTTCAGTTGTTGCCTCCTGAACCAAGGATGGCCAGTGTTCATTTGAGGCATCAGCCTTATAAAAGTTGAAAATAAAAGGAAGAGAATAATAAAAAAAAAATTAAAAAAGGAAAAAAGGACTTTGTTGTAGTATATCTGCACCTCTAGAAAGCAGGTTTAATTCAAGCTGTTCTGAGAAGTATTTGGCAGGTTAGAAAGACACTTGTTTAAAAAAAACCCAGACTAGCAGTGGTTAGAAGTTCTAGAAAAGTCATGTTAACTTATTTAGGATCAGCCCTGCCAGCATTCCTCCTGCTAATTTATGCAAACAGTCTGTTTTTCATACAAATTTTAGAAGTATTGCCTCTGAAACCCTTGTAAATCTTCATACCACATATAAAACTATTCTAGAATGTAGAATTTATCCCCAGAAGTGACATTTTTTTTACCAGAAGTCAAAACCAACTCCTAGACCGTAATTACCTAACAGAGCAACTACTGAGCAAAGCCATATATCTAAAGAATACAAGCAAAGCAAAGAAATAAAAACTGGTTTTATAAAAAGCTTATTATCCCCATTGTGTCTGGATAGTATCCAAATTACTGTACCTGAAATGGTGACCAAATATTCACTTGGAAGATAACTGGGAGACAAGTAACTTTCAAATACAGAGCATTCTTGGACCTGAGCAAGTTTTCCACCAGGCTTTTAGACTTTTAATTAAACCAGTGCAGAAATGCTAAAAAAATCCACTTATCAGCTTCTCTGCTCACTTAAAAAGTTAAGACGGGATAATCAAACTCATTCTAAACATATTTTTAAACAATGTCTTGCTTACTCTTAAGCAATTCAGGCCAGGCCTTGAAGAAATAGCATTAATCAAGTTAGACAGTATCTTGAGACCTCTGAAAGCATTTAAGAGCAATAAGAAACAGAGCAGACCACTAAAAACTGACAGAATAACAGCAAGAAAAATACTGCTGCTTAACAAATTCTGTCTTTGGAAACAACGGGCTTGTGAGAAAAACTGAGGACAACTCTCTTCTCCAAAAAGGAGAACAGTTTTGCAGCTTTATCCTCAGTAAATCTGACTAGATCTCAGAGGACATATGGGGTTGCTTTGCCTGATTTTGATTACAGCAGGGTCATTCATTAAAATGTGAAAAAGCATTAGCCAAGATAACAGCAGTATCTACTTTTTACAGCAGACTTTAAATTCTGGTAGTTTACCACCAGAAACACTTCAAGTTTTTGGAGTGACACTGTTTGAAGAGAATAAACGCTTGCCAAGACCCAGAGATATGTTCACCTTGCCCCCCCAAGTTCTTTATTCCACAAAATACAATTCCTTTA